>CAUYSK010125580.1:0-14331 GCA_963575035.1 Avahi laniger
CTCTTGCTAGTCCTTGGAAGTTTTCATCAATTATTTTCTCAAATGGGTTTTCTAAACTTTTTTTTTTTTTTGAGACAGAGTCTCACTCTGTTGCCCTGGCTAGAGTGCCGTGGCTTCAGCCTAGCTCACAGCAACCTCAAACTCCTGGGCTCAAGCGATCCTACTGCCTCAGCTTCCCGAGTAGCTGGGACTACAGGCATGCGCCACCATGCCCGGCTAATTTTTTCTATATATATTTTTTTAGTTGTCCAGATAATTTCTTTCTATTTTTAGTAGAGATGGGAGTCTCGCTCTTGCTGAGGCTGATCTCAAACTCCTGACCTTGAGCAATCCACCCGCCTCAGCCTCCCAGAGTGCTAGGATTACAGGCGTGAGCCACCACGCCCAGCCTTTCTAAACTTTTTGATCTTTCTTCCCCCTCAGGAATACTGATAATTCATAAGTTCAGTCACTTTATGTAGTCTCAGATGTCTCAAAAGCTTTGCTCATTATTTTTTATTCTTTTTTTCTTGTCTGACTGGATTATTTAAAAAGACCTGTGTTCAAGTTCCGAGATTCTTTCTTCTGTTTAGTCTAGTCTATTCTTGAGCTTTCAAATGTGTTATGTATTTCTTTCAATGAATTTTTCAGCTCCAGAATTTGTTTTTTTTTATGATAGCTATCTCCTTGGCAAATTTCTTATTGATTTTATCATTTCTAATTGATTTTTTATTTCTTTGTATTGATTTTCAGATTTCTCTTGCATCTCATTGAGCTTCTTTAGAATTAATGTTTGGAATTCTTTTTCTGGCATTACAAGGAATTTTGATTGGGATCCACCTGGACAATTGTTGTGGTCCTTTGGTGGTGTCATATTTCCTTGCTTTTTCATGTTTCCTGTATTCCTCCATTGATATCTGTACATTAGATGTAGCACTCGCTTGTTCCAAATTTTTGAAATTGCTTTTGAAAGGGAGAATTTTTTTTCTTGAAGATATATGTATTTTTTTGGTTGAGTAGAACACTTTGGCTTTGATTTTGGCTGCCTGTGGTAGTGTAAGTTTTGTATGATTTCTTAGGCAGTACACAGGCTCAGTGATATCTGTTATTTCCTTATTGGAAATAATAATAATAATAATAATTAGTTGAAGCTCTGGTGAAGTTTTGGTGGGGACTTGAACACCAGCCAAGCCAGTCTTTGGGGCCCAGTGGTGGAAGCAGTGAGCTGAGTATGCCTAATTTTAGGCTGCAGAGCAGCTTACTCTAGCAGTGGTATTAGTGTGTCCTGGGGAGCCAATTCTTGGGCCTTCAGGTGGCTTTCTCAGAAGGTAGTAGTTGGAGCAGAGAGCTAGCTGTATGAATGGCTTCTCAGGTCCCTGAGCAGCTAGTATGATGTGGAAGGTGGCAGTAGCAGTGGTGGAGCCACCCACTAGGACACAAGTGGTCTGTGTTGGTGTTACTGGTAGCTATAATAGATTGGGTAAGCTAGTCCCCAGTCCCACAGCTGCCTGTAAAAAGGTTGTGAGTATTGTCCTAAGTGTGCTTAGGAGAGCTTTGTCTCCGCCTCCCTTGCCACGGGAGTGGCAGCTGCAGCCACATCACTTTGAACTTGGCCTGAGGGCAGGACATGGTGCTGGCTATGGGCTTGTAATCAAAGACAGTAGGGCCCCTTCAGACAAGCAGCATGAGCAAGAATCTGTGGGAAGTACTGTCTGCTCATGTCTCAGTCTGACAGGAGCCCATAGCAGCATAGTGGGATTTGTCCTAGATGCGTATAGGAGAGCTTGGGCTCCCCTCTCCCTCCTAAGCTGGGCGGGGCTGCAGCAGCCCAAGGGTTGGGTGCTGCCACCTTTAAACTTCCAAAATGGTACCTTAGGCTTTTGACCAGAGAGGGTGGGGCTCTTCTTAGGCAGGCTGCACTAGAAAGAAACAGGAGAGTGCGGTTCACTTTAGACTTGGTCCCATAGTAGCTGGCTGCAGGATGGTGGGCACCATCCCAGATGAGTGCTGGAAAGCCTGGTCTCCCTAACCATCTCCAGCCAGGCAGGGGCTGTAGCCTCATTACTTCAAATTTAGCCTGAGGGCATGGTGCAACCGAGTATCAAATTCCCAAAATGGTGCTTTGGATCTGTATTCAGAAAGGCTGGGGCCCCACCCAGGCAAGCTGCATGGCTAAGAAACTGTGGAAAATGCTGTGTGCTCATGTCTCAGTCCCAGCAGAAACCCACAGCAGGATGGTGGGGACCTTCTCAGGAGTACACGGGAGTGTCTGGGTAACTCTATCCCTTCATGGAGCTATTCAGTGACTGCAGGTGCACCTGCAGTTCCCCGGCATGTAGCCTTTAAGAATGGTGTCCAGCTCAAGCTGCTCTAGGCTCAGATTCCTGTGGGAGTCTGCTTGGGTTCCCTTTCTGGAGCAACATCTCTGAGCAGTCTACAAGCAGCTCCTTATGTTGGGTCTGAGATCTGCATGAGTTGGGCAGTTCTTTTCAGGGCAAGATTGTAAAAGCTTGCCTTGGAGAACAGAGCCCCAGGGGCTTCTCTCTGACTGTTTCCCCGAATCAGGAGCTTCTCCCAGCTCTTAGCCAGGCCCCAGCAGGGGAAGTTGGCTGCAGCCCTCTCCTTACCCACTTTTGGTGCTTCCCATCACTTCCCTGGTAAATTCTAGCAATCTTTCCTAGATGATCTGTTCAAAATGTTAGAATCTATTTACTATTCTGATTCCTGTCTGTGGAGGAGGCACATACTACCTGTGTCTAGTTAGCCATCTTGATCCTATCTAATTTCTTGGCTAAGACACCAAAAGCATAGGCAACAAAAGCAAAACAGGTAAGTGGGACTATCTCAAACTAAAAAGCTTCTGTGCAGTAAGGAAACAATAGTGTGAAGAGACAACCTACAGTATGGGAGAAAATTTTTGCAAACTCTGTATCTAATAAGGGGTTAATATCCAAAATATATATTTTGCAATGGCAAAAACAAAAATTAACCCAATTAAAAATAGGCTAAGCTCTAGAATACACATTTATCCAAACAATATATACAAATGGCCAACAGATCTATGAAGAGGTGCTCAATATCACTAAACATTAGAGAAATGCAAATCAAAATCATAATGAGATATCATTTCATACCTGTTATGATGATTATTACCAAAAAATCAAAAAAACAAGTGTTGGTAAGAATGTAAAGAAATTAGAACCCTTTTGCACTGTTAGTGGGAATGTAAAATGGTGCAACCACTTTTGAAAACAGTGTGGAGGTTACTAAAAAATGACAAATAGATACACCATGTGATCCTGCGATCTCACTACTGGATGTCTGTCCAAAAGAATTGAATTCACCTCAGAGAAGTATTTGCACTCCTATGTTCATTGCCATGCTATTAACTATAGCCAATATGTAGAAACAACCTAAATGTCCTACCACAGATGAATGGATAAAGAAAACATGGTATATGCGTACCTCAGAGACATTATGGTTTCAATTCCACATCACCACAATAAAGCAAATATCACAATTAAGCAAGTCATACAAATTTTTTGGTTTCCTAGCATTTAAAAATTATGTTTATATTATACTGTAGTATATTAATATACATATTAATGAGCAATAGCATTATGTAAAAAACCCCTGTGTATATATCTTAATTTAAAAAATACTTTATTGCTAAGAAAAATGAACAATCCTCTGAACATCTCAGTGAGTCAATAATCTTTTTGCTGGTGGGAGATCTTGCCTTGATGTTGATCGCTGCTGACTGATGGTCGCTGAAGGTTGGGGTGGCTGTGGCAATTTCTTAAAATAACAATGAAGGCCTGTAATCCCAACACTTTGGGAGGTCAAGGCACAAGGATCACTTGAGGCCTGGAGTTAAAGACCAGCCTGGATAACCTAGCAAGACCCATTTCTACAACAAATTTAAAAAATTAGCCAGGCCTGGTGGCATGCCCTTATAGTCCCAGCTACTTGGGAGGCTGAGGAAGGAAGATTTCTTGGGCCTGGGAATCTGAGCTATGATCGTGCCCTGTACTCCAGCCTGGTCAATGGAGTGAGACTTGATCTCTTAAACAAAAAAAAAAAATTGGAAATTTGCCACATTGATTGACTCTTCCTTTCACAAAAGATTTCTCTGCAGTATATGATGCTGTTTACCAGCATTTTACCCATAGTAGAACTTCTTTCAAAATTGAAGTCAGTCCTCCCAAACCCTGCTGCTGCTTTATCGACTAAGTTTATGTAATACTCTAAATCCTTTGTTGTCATTTCAACAATGTTCACAGCATTTTCACCAAGAGTAAATTTCATCTCAAGAAAGCACTTTCTTTGCTCATCCATAAGAAGAAACCCCTCATCCATTCAAGTTTTATCATGAGATAGCAGGAATTCAGTCATATCTTCAGGTTCCACTTTAATTATAGTTTTCTTGCTATCTCCACCGCATCTGCAGTTACTTCCTTCATTGAAGTCTTGAACACACTTCAAAGTCATCCATGAAAGCTGGAATCAACTTCTTCCAAACTGCTGTTAATGTTACTATTTTGACCTCCTCCCACACATCACAAATGTTCTTAATAGCATCTAGAATGGTGAATCCTATCCAGAAGGTTTTTAATTTACTTTACCAAGATCCATCAGAGGAACACTACTTATGGCAGCTAAAACCTTATAAAATGTAGTTCTTAAATAAGAGGACTTGAAAGTCGAAATTACTCCTCAATATATGGGCTGTAGAATGGATGTTGTGTTAGCAGGAATGAAAACAACATTAATTTCTTTGTACATCTCCATCAGAGCTCTTGGGTGACCAGATGCATTGTATGAACAGTAATATTTGAAAGGAATCTTTTTTTTTTCTGAGCAGTAAGTCTCAACAGTAGGCTTAAAATATTCATTAAATCATGCTGTAAATAGATGTTCTGTCATCCAGGCTTTGTTGTTTCATTTACAAAGCACAGGCAGAGTAGATTTGGTGGAAATGTTAAAGGCCCTAGGATTTTCAGAATGATAAATGAGCATTGTCTTCAACTGAGAGTCACCAGCTGCGTTAGTCCCTAACAAAAGAGTCCACGTGTCCTTAAAGCTCTGAAACCCAGCTTTGTCTTTTCTCTAGCTATGAAAATCTTAGATGGCATCTTCTTCCATTATAAGGCTGTTTCATCTACTTTAAAAATCTGTTGGTTAGTGTAGCTATTTTCACCAGTTATCTTAGCTGGATCTTCTGGATAACTTGCTGCAGCTTCTACATTAGCACGTGCTGCTTCACCTTGTGTTATACTTTTATGTTGCGGAAATAGCTTCTTTCCATAAACCTCAAGAATAAGCCTCTGCTAGCTTCATACTTTTCTTCTGGAGCTTCCTCACCTCTCTTGGGTTTCATAGAATTGAAGAGAGGTAGGGACTTTCTCTGGACTAGGCTTTGGCTTAAGGGACTGTTGTGACTGGTTTGGTTTTTTTATCCAGACCACTAAAACTTTCTCCAAATCAGCAATAAGGTTGTTTCACCTTCTTATCATTCACGTGTTCACTGGAGTAGCACTTTTAATTTCCTTCAAGAATTTTTCCT
The DNA here is from genome assembly GCA_963575035.1 of Avahi laniger. NCBI lineage: Eukaryota > Metazoa > Chordata > Mammalia > Primates > Indriidae > Avahi > Avahi laniger. Next base: position 5,546 of record CAUYSK010125580.1, read on the forward strand.
TTGCATTCACAACTTGGCTAACCGTTTGGTGCAAGAGGCCTAGCTTTCAGCCTATCTCAGCTTTCAACATGCCTTTCTCACTAAAACTTCATCATTTCTCGCTTTTGATTTAAAGTGAGAGACATGCAACTCTTCTTTCACTTGAACATTTAGAGGCTATTAAGGGTTATTAATTGGCCTAATTTCAATATTGTTGTGTCTCAGGGAATAAGGGGGCCGAGGAAAGGGAGAGAGATGGGGAAACAGCTAGTCAGAACATGTACAACGTTTATAGATTAAGTTCATTGTCTTACATGGGCATGGTTTGTGGTGCCCCAAAACAGTTACAATAGTAACATCAAAGATCACTGATCCCCAAAACAGATATAACAGTAATGAAAAAGTTTGAAAATGTGACACAGAGACATAAAGTGAACAACATGCTATTAGAAAAATGGCACCAATAGACTCCTGATGCAAGGTTGACACGAACCTTCAATTTTTAAAAAAACACACTTTGAAGTGCAATAAAGCTAAGTGCAATAAAACAAGGTATGCCTGTATACATACAATGGACTATCATTCAGCATTAATAAAGGAGAAGATCCTGCCACTTGTGACAACATGGCTGAACCTTGAGGACCTTATGCTAAGTGAAATAAGCCAGTCACAGAAAGACAAATACAGCATGATGCCACTATGAGGTATATAAAACAGTCAAACACACAGAAACAGAGTAAAATGATGGTTGCCTGAGGCTAGGGAGAGGGGCAAATGGGGAATTGCATTTCAACAAGTAGAAAGTTTTGGTTGTACAAGATGGTGAAGTTCTAGAGATCTGCTATATAACATTGTGCCTATAGTTAACATTACTGTATTTTACACTTAAAATTTTGTCAGCAGGGCAGATATCATGTTAAGTGTTCTTACCACAATTAAACGGAAAAAAAAGAATCATGATGCTAATTGTGACCATAGTAAATTGTTTTTACTAGAACTGCATTTATTTGTATCTCAGTTCTTTATTTTCTTTTTGTCCCTTTTAGGTTTTCCTTTTCTACTTGCTAAATATGTACTCCTTGTATTCCGAGGAAAATTTTACAAGTGTTTCATTCAGCTTGCCTTGAATGGTTCTATTTTCTCTGATTTCATACATCTTTATTCTAGCCTCTTTTTCCAATCCCAAGCCTATCACTTACCATCTGGCATTTATTTTATTTCCTCTCAGCTTTTACAAAATGTAGTCTATACCTGTTTTTGTGTCCTATATTTATGGATCTGAAATCTTACCACTTTATGCCTGTTTTCATTTCATTTCCACATTTAATTTACCACTCCTTCATCTTCCCAGAGATTGAGCAGTCCGTTTTTACTAAGTAGTGTTTATGTTTGGATAGCTGCTTTGATTTAAGTTGCTCTTTGTTTCTGGTGAGAAAATTGTAATAGTACTTTATTAATGTTCATACACATAAATAATGTGTTCATTATTTTATGTAAAACAAAATATTCCTATTAATTTTTAACAGATGCCCCTCTTACAAAGGAGAAAGCTGAAACTACTCCAAATGAGGTAAGGGAAGTTGGGAGAGAACTTCTAATAGTCATTATTTTATAAAGGGATGAAATATTTGTAAATGGGAAAGTATTTATAGATAAATGAAAAAAGCACCCAAGAAGTTTTCAATTGTTTCATGGTTATTTCTATTATGGCAATATCTGCACAGTTACATTGTTGAAAGAGAGGCTTCAGCATAAATAGTAATATTTAAAAATATGTTTGGAAATAGGGGACAAAAAGTGTTGAGGAAAAGAAAGGGAAACAAGTTAAGAAAAAGTGTGAAGTTCTGCATAAGATCTCAGAAATGCCATAGACCTAACTGTATTTTTTACTTTCTCACCAAAATCTTTTATCATATTGTAAACTTTGCCCATGGAATAATATTATGTAGTTTATAATAGAGATCAATAAAAAATAGAGTTCATATAATATAATTTGCTTTTCAGCTAATTTTACAGAAGGTATTAATTTCATAAACAGTGGATCCCCATGTAAACCAACAAAAAGTAAAATGTTCTTTACTGCTTGACAAATACAATTTAATGATTTCCGTTCTTGGGTCAGTGGCTCCCAAATACCAATTGAAAAGTTTGTATGTACTGTTTTCCCCAGTCAAAGAAAGAAAAAAAGACAATATAGAGAATTTTCACAAAGCTAAATTTATTTAGCTTAACAGGCTATCCTTCATTTTATGATATCATTTTTTACTATTTTGCTATTAAAATTTTCTTTATGTTATTATATAGTTGTGATTTTATGATATTGTGCCTTTTGCTATTTTGCTGTTAAAAATTCCCTTGTTTCATAATATATTGGTGATAGAATAATAACAGTAAAATGTCATACCCTCAGATTTTTTATTTTTATATAAACCAGAGATGTTGCTGGTTTATAAAATTTGGACATATGACAACCACTGCATTATAAACCATGCTTTATCATTTTTATAGAAAGTATTCTACAGTCCATGATTTCAGGCAAGTAGAGAATTTCTCATGTCTTTTATTGAGAATGTAATAATTTACAAATATTAATGGTAATTTGTTATGATAAAGGATAAGTGTACAACTGATTTTAAGTCATTTTATTAATTTTAAATATTTCCTAGTCTGTGATGATTAATTGGTAGCTTGTTTTATTACTATATTTTCTAGTTACCGGATAAGGACAATAAGAAAGGCCTGACCGTACCAACTTTGAGCCTATTAGAACAAGATAATTCAGCTGCTGTTTCTCCTAAAAGTGATGAATCAACGCCTCCACCCACAGATATTCCATTGACCACTATTCCTAGAGTGGAAATCACAGAAGAGGACAATATACCACCTTTATATCCATGCCCATCAGAAGTTCTGCCGGCAAGAAAAATGAAAAATTTATTATATCCACGAGGAGTAAAATTGAAAGCTAGATATCCAAGCATTTCAAAAACAGAATCATCTCCATCAGAGGTAAAGTTGAGAAGTAGCTGTATAAATTCAGAGAGAATAGGAAGGATGAACTTAAATTCATCTCCAACAGAAAACAGGTGGCAAAGCAACTCTCGAAACTTAGCTGAAAGGAAGAGCACACGCTTAGTTTCCCCAGAGTCAAAATTAAAAGGTAGCTTTCAAAGGCAAGATCCAAAAGAAGACCTTGAAGTAATGTGTCTGCCCTCACATCAGAACTATAAGGCTAGGAAAAATAATCTATTTTTTTAAAAAAATTAGATTGAAATAAATTGAAAATGCATTCAAATGTCTCCAAGTGGAAATGTGTCTTAAGTATATTAAATATTCCTATCCTGTTTATACTGATTAAGTGATGAGGATAAAAATATTTGAAGAAAAAGCAAAGTGATTTGAGATGCCAGTAATACAAATTAATCTCATAGGTTGATATAAAATTCAGCTGAAGGTGTAACAACGATAACAAAATGTAAATTCAAAGATAATTTAAAAGACTGGGAAGTTATTTCAGTGGAAATTTTTAATCAAACCTATAGGAAATAGCATATGTTCTCCTTCTTACAAATAATTTTATAATAATTTTATAATTTAAAATGAGAATGATCAGAATGTAAATTTAAAGGTATATCAGAGTAAAGACTTTCTTGAAATGACAGTTATTGTACTTAATTCTTTACATCTAATTTGAATCACTATTACAGGTACCTTCTAAAGCAGTATAAAAAGATGTACCAGTCAGAGGGTAAAGAATTTGAGTTCTGAGCAAGGCTCTGCTTGTATATACTTCAGCTAGCTTGGGCAGCTAATCTCTAGACCTATTTTCTTATCTTTTGAATGGTAGATCAAACTTGGTCATTTCTAAATTCCCTTCCACATTTAAAAAGATATAATTTTAGCTTGGAATTATTCTTAATTACCTTAGTCAATAGCTTAACCAATGTAACTTAAAAAGAATAACATTCCGTTGAATGTGAAAGTAATACAGAGTCACAAAAAATTTAGAAAATGGAGAAAAGCATAAAAAAGAGAAAAAAAGTAGTTATAATTCTACTGCCACATTTAAAAATTTTATTTCCTTTCAGTCTTTGTGATGCATATATAGATTATATCTTTTATGTGTTTTTAAAATTTGCATCTATATGTATGTAATTACGTATTATGCCTTATTGCCTTAATGTTATAAGCTTGCTACCTGAATTTTCTTAAAAATTTGCAAGATGCAGAACATCCTCAAATAAGGATATTCCATGATTTTTTAAATAGTTTTCATATTGGACATTAAGTTTTAAATGAACATTCTCTTAACTATTTATTTGGATCTGTGATTATCTCCTACTATATTTATAGAAATGGCATGTTGACAATTGCTCTCCAGGATTATACTGCTTTATACGTTTTCACCAACGGTATTGAGTATTGTTGATCTTTTAAATGATGATTAAAATTTTTTCATGTTCATTAGACATTTTTATTTTCCCTACCATGAGTAGACAGGTCATGTTATTTGTCTAATTTTTTCTTTTGAAGACTTAGAGATTTCGATTAGGTTTTATAATAGCTCTTTTTAGAATATTCACCACTTGCATAGGTACATTGTTTTCAGTGTACCTTTTAATTTCTTTATTAAATTTACTCTGACTTCCAAAATATTTTATTTTCATTGATAAATGAGTAATTTATTACCACATAATGAACTACTCCAAAACTCAGTGGCTTAAAACAACCACTTTATTTTCTTTCAAGATTCTGTGGGGTTGGCTGTACTTAGCTGGGCAATTTTTCTGCTCTACTTGATGTTGGATGTTGGATGGACTTATAGTCATATAGAAACTTGATTGGACTGGAACACTCACAATGGCTCACTTACATGTCTGAAAACTTGGTGGGAACAGCTGTTAAGACCAGGCTCAGCTGGGTACAGGAACATCTGGTTTGATGACCATTTGTCTCTCTCTCTCCCTCTCCCCCATATGTGTGTGTGTGTGTGTGTGTGTGTGTGTGTGTGTGTGTGTAAAATCTGTTCCTCCATGTAATCTTAGGAATTATCCCTCTTCTCCATGTGACCTCTTCATATGGTCTCTCTATGTGGTCTTTCTAACAGGGCAGCTCAGGGCTTCCGAAATACAAAAACGGAAGCTCCAGGTCCTCTGGAGACTTAGGATTCAGTCTAGAATAGGGTCACTTCAGTTGCATCTCTTAGTTATAGCAAGTCCCAAGCTCAGTCCTGATTCAGTACGAGAGGGGAATACAGAAGGGCATGAATCTCTGGAGGTGTTCATTGGAGTCCATATTTAGAGATTAACTATCTCTAGCCCCAAATAATTCATGTTCCTTCCACATGTAAAATATTACTTTCCTTCCAAGATCCTCAGTCTCATGCTATTACTGCATCAGGCTCAGATTTGAAGTACAGAATTTTATTATCTAAATCAGGTCCATGTGCGTGAATATGGCTTGAGTATGGCTTCTCTCAATTTTAAAACCTATAAATTGAAGAGACCGGTTATCTTTCCTCTACTTATGTTGGTGAGTCAGGAACAGGAAAACTGGAATAGACACTTACATTTTAAAGGTGGAGGGAGGGAAGACATGAGGCATATACAAGACAGTGGACCACAGTAATTCTGAAGTTCTTGGCTTTGCCCTCTGAATAATCCTTCTTTTTCCATAAGAAAGAGCTTCTGTTTTTAGTTGAATAGCTTTGCAGCCTATGTCCTGTCTGTAGAAAATTGAGGGTTCAAATGTATCTTTTCATTTTAAACTATTCATGTTTCTTCTAGTCCAAGATGCTATGGTTCTCTGAAAGATTTTTTTGCGCTTCCTGTGTATCAAATTAAGATCTTAATTAGCTAAATATTATACTTCCAGATATCTTCCAGACAGGACTCTATTTCTTTGGGCTGAGAGTCAGGGTGCTATGGCAAAATATCAAGAATTTTAGAAGTGCTCCAGTCTAGCAGAGAGGGCCTAGATACCACCTAAGATTCTTAGAATATTTTTTGTCTAGCTGAGAAGGTCTGTAAGGCACCACCTTAAATCTTTTTTGAGGTCTTAGCAACAGATCTTATAGCCACACCCTTGTCATCTTGACTCTAAAACTATATTCCAATAAACCCACTCTTTTCAAGGTCCCCAGGGACTTCCATATTACCAAATATGATTATCAATTCTCAGACCTCATCTTCTTGACTGCTTAGTAGCATTTGACACAAATAATTGTACCTTTTTTTGAAAGTGATTTTTTTCGTTGGCCTTTTGTAATATCAAATTCTCCTGGTTCTTTGCCTTTCCCACTGCCTGATCTCTGCTGGGGAAGTCTCCTTTTCCAATTTCTAAATGTAGGAGTGTCCCAGGCCAGTCCTTGTATTTTCTCTTCCTAACCTTTCTAGGTGATTATTGAGTCCTGTAGCTTTAAAATATTAATATCATGTATAAATGAATGACTCCAAAATCTCTGAGCTCTTTCTTGAACTCCAGATTATATATGTAACAATTTGCTCTACTTAGATTTCTTATAGATGTCTTGTAGAAATGTCACACTTAACATGACCCAACTGAACTGTTAATTTCACCTCCATCAACTCTCTACCCACAACTTAAATTCTCTCTTCTTAATGTTTTCTATGCATTTGATTTCTTTAGCATATAGACATTCCAGGCATTGTTTCTAGCTGTATAGAATATGTTGTTGAACAAAAAGGACAAAATAAATGCTTTTGTGGAGCTTATATTCTTATAAATGGCACTTATACATTTTTAAGAACAGAACTCTAGGAGTCAACCTTAGTTTCTTGGTTTCTCTTATCTCTTATATTCAATCTACCATCAAGTCTTGTCAGTACTATATTCAAAATACATCTAAAATCCACCACCTTCACTGCTATTACTTTAGACTAACCTGTTTTCATCTCTCCCCTCTGCTATGAAAGCTAGTTTCTCTACTTCCAATTTTGCCTCTATCTAGTCTATTCTTATAGCAGCCAGACTGATGTAAAAATGTAATCTAAATAATGTCACTCCCCTGATCAGTGTTCTTCAGTGATATCTTTTCATGCTTGGAATAAAATCCAAACCCTTCACCATCATCTACAAAGCCTCATTTAATCTGTATTCTGTGGATCTCTCTGTTCTTTTGTCTTACCATTATTCCCTTTGTTCACTCTGCTTCAGCCACATTCGTCTTCTTGCTATTCCTGTAACAAACTAAACTTGCTGTAGCTTCAGGGTCTTTTTATAATACTATTCTCTCCAACAGGAATGCTATTCCCCCAGATCTTTCATTCATACCATTTAGGTCTCTGCTCAGATGTTACCTCCTTAAAGGGGCCCTCTCTGACCACTCTATGTAAGATAATTATACACTTATCCACCCTATTCCATCCCTAGTATTCTTTCTTCATGTATCATATTACATGTTTGTTTACTTGTTTATTGTCTGTCACTCCCACTTGAGTTCAAATTCCAGAAGGGAGAGACTTAGTCTTATTCACCATTGTATCTTACTATCTACAATAATGATGAGTCCATGGTAAGCACTCAATATTTGTTGAATTATTTAATTAGTTAAAAATAGTGCAGGGCTTCGAGGCATTTTCTTAGGAATCTCTGAATATAGTATAACTCCTGGGCCTCGTTGTATATAATTAATCAAAATCAATCACCTGGTTGTAGGAAATGCAAATCATTTTAATACCCTTAAGGTAGACGAACCACCTAGCTCTGACATACCAAATATCAGGTATAAGGCAGCAAGATTAATTCCACAGTCTACAAAGGGTAGTGGTAAGGGCTCTAATTATGTTTGAGTCTTTGTGTTTACAGCCTCTAGGGCCTGCAGAAGATTAGGGTTAAGGAAGGCAGAGAATGATATATGTAATATCACTAACTTCATATCTTCTATTCATCCATTTAACTACCTTCATTAAGCTATGAATTCCATTCACAAAATTTAAATCTCTGAATAATGACTGGTGGTACTAATGGGAAATATGCCATAATCTCCCAAGAACATTGTCTTTGCTAGCTCTGTACTTTCAATCAACCAAAATCATGCATGTGAAATGCACCTTGCAACTATTTTATCCATTGCCTTTTTAATTTTGTTTTTTATTTAAAATTTTACTTTATTTTTTTACATTTTAAAAATGTTTAATTGATAAATAATTACTATTTATAGGGTGCAATGTGATGTTTTGATCTATGTATACATTATAGAAAGATTTAATCAAGATAATGTATCTATCACCTCACCAATTTATTATTATTTTTTGCAGTGAGTGTGTTAAAAATGTATTTTAGCAATTTTAAATTATACATTATTAACTGTGGTCATCATGTAGTGCAACAGATAACTGGAACTTATTTCTACAGTCTCACTGAAACTTTGTCCCCTTTGATCACCATCTTCCCTTTTTTCATCCCCCCTTCTTCCCCTGCCCTCAGCCTCTGGTACCCACCTTTCTACTCTCTGTTTCTATGAGATCAACTTTTTTTTTTTTTTTTTTTTTGAGACAGAGACTCACTGTGTTGCCTGGGCTAGAGTGCCGTGGCATCATCCTAGCTCATGGCAACCTCAAACTCCTGAGCTCAAGCGATCCTCCTGCCTCAGCCTCCCGAGTAGCTGGGACTACAGGCATGCGCCACCATGCCCGGCCAATTTTTTTCTATGTATTTTTAGTTGTTCAATTAATTTCTTTCTATTTTTGGTAGAGACGGGGTCTCGCTCTTGCTCAGGCTGGTTTCGAACTCCTGAGCTCAAACAATCTGCCCGCCTCGGCCTCCCAGAGAGCTAGGATTACAGG
>CAUYSK010125582.1:0-28001 GCA_963575035.1 Avahi laniger
CATGCCTGTAGTCCCAGCTACTCGGGAGGCTGAGGCAGGAGGATCGCTTGAGCCCAGGAGTTTGAGGTTGCTGTGAGCTAAGATGATGCCATGGCACTCTAGCCTGGGCAACACAGTGAGACTCTGTCTCAAAAAAAAAAATAAATAAAAATAAAGTTCCATAGTTTGGGTGTATTTTTATAATGCTGTCTAACTCATTTAATATTAATGTATCTCATTTAAGAGCAACAAAAGAAGTACAAATTCAGGTTAGATTTAACAATTTGGAAGATGCCATATCTCAAAACCTCTTAAAAAATTCTCCTTGTCAGCCAAAACTTGTCTAGGCCTGACTATGTAGTCTGTGATTCTTCCTGGGGTAACAACAACGACAACAAGCTTATCTCTTATCAAAGAGAGGGACTGTGTCCAATCACCAGCGTGCTGAAAAGATGCCCGCTCCTTCACGCCCATGGCCATCTGTGGGTGCTGCTCTCCAGCGCCATGTAAACATGAGTCATCCACGGTTTTGCAAACTGGTCTTTCAACAGACATCTGTCCAACCTCAGCTGCTGAAACTAAACTGTAAGGTTTTTGGGGTGTTTAACCTGTTACACGGGGTTCCAAATAAAGAGAATACTATGTCCAGGTACAGTCTCGCTGATTACATAATCCTTCATGAGACAATATTTACATTTGTTCCTGAAGTTTTCAACTGAAAGCCAGAAATGGATCCAGAATAAATGATTATTAAGTAAGATCCATTTGTTTAATCGGATGAGAAGGTTAACATTTCTATACAACTAAGAAACAGAATGTATTTTATGTCCAGTCTATTTTATAGAATTTGTGTTTCATTTTTAACTATTTAGTCATAGGTTCCAAAAATACACAAACAGCAGTTCTATTATTGTGAAAAATAAATAATTGAACACATTTAGCAAGTACAATGTCTGCCCTCTGCCCCACCAAAAGTGATGCAAATTATAATTCCCAGGTGCCACGACGGGCAGCTGGAGGTAGTTTCTGTCCAGTACCAATGTGCAATCTCATGGAATTGCACAATGAGTGTCTTCTGAGTTCAGAAGAGGAGGAGCAGACCGTGAAATCACAGTGTGGTAGGCTCGAATGTGTCTGTGTATGCGTGCATGCTGTGGGAGGCTAATAAAGTGGTAGGCCAGTCCCTGATTCAGTTTGGCTTTTTTTTTAATGCTACACTCTAGTGCCTGAAAACTTTTACTTTTAAGGAGCAGGACTCTATAACTTAGGAAGTGCCTAAGGCCAAAATGTCATTTTGCATACGAGAGAGTGCTGAGTTTGCTGTCAGCCAAGCCTTCTGCCTCCCAGGAGCCCAGTGCTAGAGTTAATTCACATCCAGCAGTGGGGAAGGCTTCAGAATGCTAAGACTGTCAGCTGCAACTTGGAGAGGACAGGAAGGGAAGTATGAGAGGTTGGGTCTTGGAAGTAGCCAGCCCAGAGCTGGAGTTTGTCGGAAGAGCACTGAGATAGCGTCTCAACTCCACCGTTTGCGAAGGCCATCTCTCCCCTCTCCAAGCCTTTCCGTCTTTAAAATCCAGCAATTAATGCCTTGCCAGCTTCTTGTACAGGCTGTAGTAGCTCTCCAATAAATAATGGATGTAAAAGTTCTCTTTAAAATGCAAGCCACGGTGTAAGTGAGAAGTATTGTCAGATCAAATCAATGAGAGGTGTCATCTGAGCTCAAACCTAAAAAGAGTTTGCCAGAGTGGAAAGGAAACTTCAAGTTGAAGGACTAAGTATTAGTACGACCAACGTTGCAGAGGAACAAACAGGCATGGCACAGTCCAATGGCGAGTCATGCCGTCAGGTGAAGGCCTGGCTGGGCTGCCCATGGTGACCGGAAGAAATGGAAACTTAGAAAGTGTGCTGGGGAGGACTTGTGAATAGAAAGTGCTGGGTGCCTTGATTAAAGGCAGGGAGGTGAGGAGAGGCTATTTTTCAATCTAAACCAAAGGTCACAGTGATCGGTCTTACTTGGCAAGCTGCTCGCCCTTGCGTCCGTGGTACCAAACAAGCCTGCCTTGTCCGTGAGAGTGCAGGCCAGCCAGTGGGATGGAAGGTGAGATCCTCCATCTCCTGGAAGTGGACAATCTACTGGAGTGGTGAGTACTGCAGACCCTCGCACACGGTGGCTCAGACGCCTCTCCTTCCTTTAGGCTCCAAAGCTAAACAGATTCCTTCCAAACATTTCTCTTTGGGGAATTAAGTTCCAATGATACCATGTAGAAGTGGACTCTGAATCTGGGCAAAAGGTTGGTAACCTGCCAGGAAAGTCGCTCTTTACATGCTGCTTTTACCTAGTTAGTCTTTCTCCTAACCTTTTAGAACTTGGACTCTGGGGTATAGGGAAGAAAAACAAAGTGAGCCAAGCAGCTGAGCTCCGATGCCCAAACTAAAACCCAAATTGCTCTCCCTGAGGGGATTGAGGGGTCAGAGTAAGTCAAGATATGAGCTCCTCTCCAGAATGTTTTAATGTTCATGTCACATTTATGGTAATGTTTAGACGTTTAAGGTAGATGCTGTAGTCTTAAAAGAGAAAGTTGGGCTTAACTAGTTACGACTGAATAGTAGTACAGAGACCCCTCCTGCCAGCCCATGTGGGTCCCAGGCTGTGCCCACACGTCTGTTCCTTTTCGGTTTGCTGTTCAAGGTCTGAAGGCTTCTTGTATTTTTTTTAACAATACAAGGCTGATAATTTTATTATGTCCAAAATTTATTAAAAGGCTAACAGAAGCGATGTTAACTATTCCAAGAGTGGTCAACGTTTGTGAGGACTCGCTCTCGGGTCCGAGGGTGCACCCACTAACGCCGTAGCCTTCTGTAAAGAAGAGGAACCTTCTTCACTCTTCGGTTCATGTCTAGGATGGCTCCGGCTGTCCAGAATGCCAGCTGTCCCACTGGCTCTGGGAAGGGATGGACGCTGTCAACCCATTTCCATCCAGACCTACACGCAGCTGGTGTCATTCATCAGAAACTGCAACACACTTGGCTATCCTCTCGCTCATGGGAGTATTGGTTTTTGAAACTCTTTTTTGGTGTATAAGCACATCATCCATAGATATGTCATCCTTGAAGATTCCATTTCAGTCCACTATAATTTTGGACATTTTTATCCCCCCTCAGAAATCAATTACTTTTAAATAGTACTACATTTTGAATGTATGGTGTATCAGGAACTCTAAAAGCTTGATCGGACTGATAGGTATCCACTTCAGATCTCATATCAGAATGATCAAATTTTCTTAAAACCAGAAGATAAATCCTGCTGAGTTCCTCAAACAGTGTTAGCCAATGAGGGCCTGCTCTTGGCTTCGTGAATCTTTGACCCCAGTTGGTCAGTGTCCTCTCCTCTGCCCTCTCAGTCACTAGCCTTGGCTCAGAATGACCGTTAGCTGTTTCTCAAAACTACCAGGATTTGCCTTTGGCTTTCAGGTAAATTCTTAAGTAGAGTATTTCCAAAACTACTTACAGAATTTTCACAACGGTGGCATTAATCAAATAAACATATACCTTCTCTAGTGGTTAATCCTCTTCACCTGCTTTTATACTGGATGGTTCGTTTGAAAATAAACAGTCACACCTTTCTACACGGCCACTTCCTGCCGACATAGAATACATTGGTGTGTGCTCCATTTCCTCTTTTACGGTTGCACAATTACTTCAAATAACTCTGAGTAACCTTGAATGCATTGGCCAAGATGGAATGGCTCACTTCCTTTCTCTAATGGTTAACTGACCCTCGACAGGATTAGTCATTCTCTTACTGTGTGCCGCTGGCACTTTGATCCCATTTCTGATACATTTGTCTAAGTATAATTATATATTTACTTCCACTAGTCCTTAAGGAGGAGTTATTCCTGTTATATATGTGCTGTACAGTCCTGCTGGGCCTGCCGTCTAGTGGGGTCTCAGTGTGTGTTAAATTGATGATTTTGTCTGGAGAGTTCCTTGATTGTTATGATCAGTTAGATACTGGCAGCCAATTCAGGGGCACGGTGGTCAAGACGAACTAGGCTTCCATCTGTACCATAATAAGCATTGTTTTTTGTTTTTTTTTAATCAATTTCATAGAAAACTATTTGTAAAACACTTGATAACCAGAAAAGTTCATGTAATTGATAATTAAAGGGGAAAGATAACGGGCACCGGGATATAGAGAATCCTCCTAGGAAATATTTCTGAGTTATGAGTATCATGAGTTAGCTTTTGTCATTCTTTTACAATTCTAATAGTTTTTCTTAGATTCCCTCCTTTTGAGCAGCAACATAACCTGGATATTAGAAGTTTTTTTTTTTTTTTTTAACCCCACCCTTGTTGCTGTAGCTGATGAATCATAGAAACCAGAGAAGGGAAAGACCAGTGTAATTATCTGGTTCATCTCCAAATTAGGGAGTGGAGCACTGGGATTTGGGGAAGACTAACCTCTCATTTTAAAAGAAAAGAGGTTTTTTTGTTTTTTGTTTTTTTTTTTTTTTGCAACTAGAACTGATTAGAGCAGCTCACCCATCTGTTTGCCATTCGCTTCTAACACAATCCTGAACCCCACCCTATTAGAAAGCAATCAGGCCTTCTCACCAAGGGCCCCGGGAAAACCAGATGCCAAAGTGTTAAGGAGTTGAACTGAAATTCTACTGCCTAAGTAATAAAGTTAGATTATGAATCTTTTAGTGCTTGTTTTAACCGAGTCTTACAGCATTCAAGACTCCGTTGTAGCACGGTCTTACAAATTTAAGAGCTAGCAAGGAACTTACAGATGGTTTGAACCAAAATGTCCGGTTCCCAGATACTAAGAAACTAAGAGTGAGACGTTAAGAAATTATAGGTATGCCTTGGTCGGAAGTACAGACCTCTCCACCCAGTTCTCTCTGTATCACAATCTCACAGCAACCTCCCTCACAATGCACTCCTCCACTGTCTTCCTCTCCTCCTCCTCCTCCTCCTTCTTATGCTTCTCTTTTTTGCCTTGTTGTTTGAAGAAACGAGAGATGATTTAGATCCATGTCAGCTATTCACTGCAGCCTTGCCTGACCCCCTCCCCAGGGTCTCAGAGGAGTGGAGCCCCACTGCGGCCCAACCACGGCCTATCCACCACCTCCCTCCTCCCTGCTACTTGTGTCGTGTTCTTCCAGCTGTGGAGCCTTGGTTTAACCTCCTATTTAGATTCTGCCCTGTCCTTTAGACTTTTTGACAGATCATAGTGTCCTTGGCTCCTTCCTGGTATCTGGCTTACCTCTACCTCAACTTCTCCCGTCCCAAAGCATCCCTGCACCAACTCTGGCCTCGGGTTATACAACTGGCTTCCCTTCTGCTTGCTCTTTGCCAACACTCCCTGACAGAGTGGAACACTTGCACTCTATCGCTAGTGATAGCATAAATGTGTCCCCAGTGTACATCCCCCTATCTAGTTACCCAAGGATGTTTTCACAGGGTCACATTATTGGAAATCTGTGTACAGCTATTATGCATCCATAAAAATGAAACATTTTAAAAAGCTAAAAACCAAACCAAAACAAAAAAATCTAAATTCCGTTTGCAACATTAAGGATATTTAACAGTTGCCTGTTAACTATTATTTTAACAATAATCTACACAGCTTCATTTTACTTTAAAGTGATATTTTTCAATCACAGCTAGATATTTAAATAATCTGTGCACTAATAACTTGCTGGAGTCCCACAACCCAAAGAGTCGGACTAAAAGCAACAACTTTATATGGATATACTAAATTACACAAGGGATACACTTCCTAATTTAGACAAAGGGAATGCAAAGAAAGAGGAAGGCCAATCATATTTGATGGAAGTGATCTATTGATCTACTTGTAAAGAGATACAGTTTTTTGATTCAGTACTTCAATTTAGAAATCCTATCGGGCTTTTCAATGAATAGATAGAACTTGTCTCTGTTTAGCAAGATCCATGTGCGTGTATATGATTAATGTGCCTAAATCTATTATATTTGCATATTAAGGATTGGGTTTTAAAGCTAAAAAAGAACTTGATGATTTTGACTTTACTGCTAGGTGGTGACTAGAGAGAAGACTGTTAGTGGAGGTTGTAAGCAGTGAGGAAATTACTATGGGGGGTTGGAGAAGAGGCAACCTATACCATGTGCTGGCAGGGTGTCGGACATTGCTGCTGCCTGTGGTAACATGAATGGCAGGATACGCATGTGCCAATGAACCTGTGGACCTAGCCAAGGAGATTTCCAGGTAAAATGTTTAAAGTGCCAATGGGTTTCTTTTAATTGCTTATGATAAAGGACAAGAAGAAAAGAAATGCACTAAAGACAGATCTGTTTGGTTTTCAAGCAAAATTCTAGCCAGTGAAATATTTGCAAATTAAGAAATAGCCTTAGGATAGCAATGAAATCATAGGTGTGGCTATAAAAACTTTTTTTAAGACTCCAGAAAGATTTAATGTGGTGCTTTGAAGACCATCTCAGGGCTTCTAAGAATCTTAGACATGTGAAGTAGAGAGAGATCTGTTTCAAAAAAAAAATGATGGATGTGAAGCTTGGAGCCTGGAATTAACCTTAGGAAGATTTACATAAAATCATTACGTTTTTCATAAAATTGTATTGGATATGAATTTTGGAGCATGGCATGAACCTCAGTAAGACTGATAGGAAAATCCACATGGTTTTTAAGATACTTGTATTAATGAAAGAACTGCCAGCTTAAACACAGAAACGGTTCAAAATAAAAAGAAGTTTTTATTTTTTATTTTATTTTTTTATTTTTTGAGACAGAGTCTCGCTCTGTTGCCCATCTAGAATGCCATGGCGTCAGCCTAGCTCACAGCAACCTCAAACTCCTGGGCTTAAGCGATCCTCCTGCCTCAGCCTCTGAAGTAACTGGGACTATAGACATGCGCCACCATGCCTGGATAATTTTTTCTATTTTTAGTAGAGACAGGGTCTCACTCTTGCTCAGTCTGGTCTTGAACTCCTGACCTGAAGAGATCCTCCTATCTCAGCCTCCCAGAGTGCTAGGATTACAGGCATGAGCCACTGCACCCAGCCAGCTTTTGCTTCTTGAAAGCCAGCTGCCATCACTACCTTGGTGTAAAGAGAAAGGAGGACTTAGAGGAGGAGAGACCAAGGGAGAGAAAGGCCCAGTCTTCTCTCTGTCATTCTAGCCACCCCAGCTGAGGCACCAGACAAATGAGTGAAGCCACTTTTGATCCTCTATCCCCAGATGAATTACCCAACCCAACATCATGTGGAGCAGGGCCAGGCTGTCTCCACTGGGTCCTGCCCAAATTGCAGAATCAAGAGCAAATCAATGGTTGTTTGTGTTTTAACCACTAAATTTCGGGAGCTAATTTGTTACATCACAAAAAGTAATTGATGCAAGGACCTTGGGTGCATTATTCAATGCCTGGACTGGGCAGAAGACTTTATTTGGGCTCCAATTTCTTCATATATAAAAACGAGGATAGGGCAAGTTAATCTTCAGAGCCTCCCAGGTAGTGGGACTGCTTGAGCCCAAGAGTTTGAGGTTGCAGTGAGCTATTCCATTGTTCGGTGAATAATTGTGTTCTATCATCCTATCACACTGAGGGAGCACCTACTATTGCTGGCTAGGTGCTACTGGAAGTGTTGAGGTGCAGCAGATAAAGTGTGAACAGAACAAAGTCAAGCACTTAGAGGACGATATACACAACAGCAGACAGTTGAGGTCTGATATAGTAAACATTCCCCCCCAACCATGGGGGAAACAGAAAGAAGAGAATCTTCAGACTAAGATTCAAAAATTCTTTTATACTGGCAGAACTGGCCTCACATTCTTTAGAAATAGTAAACCATGACTTCTAATAGCTTCATTTTTATGATAACATCAGTGCAAAGTTCTTTGGCATGAAGCGAATCCTGGTTATTGCACAGACCTATAAAAGTCTGGGTTTGCCGGATGCCCAAGGTAAACAAAAACTTCTTTTGGATATTTGACGGCTTTTATATATTCCAACGGCACAGTCAGGAGTACGAGACCGTGGGCCCCACCCTGAGAAGTAGAGAAGGAAGGCTGAATCCCACCTACCATCACTGCCTGCCTGCGTTCCTCCCATGTTCCAAAATGTTCACACGGAGTAGGAGCACAGACATGGTCTCGGCCTTTAAAGCTTTCAGTTTAAATTGAGAAACTATAAATGTAAATCGGAAATTGTATCAAAAGCGTTGCTTTATTTTCTATTTGTCCTTCTGGGAGGACCCATTGTGTGTGATCCCTAGGTAAGGTGCTGGGTAACAGAAAGCTCTGGGCTGGGTATTAAGAGCCCCCAGTCGTGGCGGACTATGCAGATAATTCTCCATGTGACAGTGAGCACAGCACCCAATGTCTGCTGGCCTTGCTACCATTCTCTGATTCCCAGGAATAAATTACACCTCACCTGGAAAGTAAACGTGGATGTTAAAATAAATGGGAGATTAAAACACAGAATCATCAAGACTAGGAGAAAGAGACCTGGTGCGGTAGCTTATGACTGTAATCTTAGCAATTTGGGAGGCAGAGGGGAGACGACTGCTTATGGCCAGGAGTTGGAGACCAGCCAGGGCAATAGTGAGCTGCTGTTTCTACAAAAATATACAAAAACTATCTGGGCGTGGCGATGCCCGCCTGTAGTCCCAGGTAGTGGGAAAGTAGAGGGATTGCTGAGCCCAAGAGTTTGAGGTTGCAGTGAGCTATGATCACACCACTGCACTCCAGCCGGGGGACAGAGAGACTCTTGTCTCAAAAACAAAACAAAACAAAAAAACCTGTGTGAAGTGAGTCCGCAAGGTTGAGTTCAAAGACCCAGGGAGAGGTCTTTGGGGATTCTTAGTAAAGCTTTCAAGCTTTCCTGCTAGTTCGAGGTTTGAATACAGTATGACACACAAGTGTGCGTTTGCCCATATGTTGCCAGTGTGACTCGTGCAAGAAAAGCCAGAAACAGCAAAACCGAGCAAGACAGCTGGCTAAGCGGCTGTGAGGGGGAAAAAACCGGCAGTCATGAAAGAAGGAAGGGAGGAAAGTTCTTCCTTGGAACTTCGGGTTCAAAGGCATGGGCCCCACCCAGCCAGGGAACCCCGGCTAGGAGGCCACACTGAGCTGACCAACGCGCAGAGAGAAACGGAGCACAGCTGTCCCTGGGAAAGGGGTGCCTCTGGGGCCTGGGTGTGGCGGGATCCTGGCTTGTGGCTTGGGCTCCCCCACTCCAGCCCTGGCTCCGGGCCAGGGTAGGCCAGGCTTTGCAGGGTGGGACAGGGCTAATCGCCCTCCCCGTGCTCCTTGCGGGAACTGGCGGCCAGAGGTTAAGCTAATATGTTTGCAGACGGTAATGGGAGCTGGATGCCAAGGGCCCCGGCTCAGGGTAGTTCAAATTTATGTGTCTTGGAACAACTCTTTTCTCCATTGCATTGACGCCAAGGGAAAGAAAAAAGTGCCTTAACCAAGCCAGAGTCTACTAAAATCTCTCTAATTTATTAACCCGAGCCCAGGCCGAGGAGAACTCGACGTGGCACTCACGGAGTAAAATGAGGGATGGAGGAAGAAGCGGGCCCATCATGGGCCTCCTGGCAGACCTCGGCAGGGCTTTCCCGGAGGGCAGGGCCATGGGCGCGGGGGCCGCTCCCACGCGGCGCGGCTTGGGGAGCAGTCCAGGGCGCGGCTGCCCCAACCGCCCAGCGGGCCCGGGAGGGTGAGTCACCCTCATTCCGGGTGGGAGCGGGCAGGCGAAGCGGGGCGGGGCGGGGCGGGGCGGGCCTCGTCCGCTCTGAGAGGATGTGGCAGCTATAAAAGCCCCACCCAGGCCAGGCGGCTCTGCTCGGCATCTGGGGACGCTCGCGGCTCTCTGCGCCCGGCCCAGGTAAGCAGGGCGCGCCCCGCCCGCCCGCTATGGCCCCGGGCCGCGGCGCTAGCGGGGCGCCGAGAGGCTGGGAAGACGGGCTGCCTCGCGGGGAGGCTCGGGCAGCGGACCCCGGGGGGCACCGGGGGCCAGTCCGGGGCAGGGGGCTGCAGGGACGGTCCGCTCCCGGGGTTCCGCGGGGAGGGCGCGCAGTGGGGAGGGCAAGGTGTTCGGGGCAAGGGTAAGGGGGCCGCTTGCCCCCGGGCCTAGGGGTGCAGGGCATTCCCCCGAAGTCCTGGCGGGAAGCGGGCCGGGCGCGGCGGGCGCGGGCAGGAGCAGGGCGTGGCCGCCGAGGGAGCTGCACGTCCGCGGCCGAGCAGTGGGCGGTGGGCATTTCCCTCCGCGCTCAGCAACAGCTTTGTCGCGCTCTGCAGAGCGGCTCCCAGTCTGTCCCAAGTTACTTCACTTGAAACTAACGCGCATTTGTGGAGCTTGAACCAACCCGCAGGAGGGAAGCAGTGGGGAGCGTGAGGGGTGGGAGTTTGCGTGGTCAAGTCCCCCCCCAATAAAAAAACCGAAAAACCTCAGTTCATTCCCCTTCGTTTAGATTATCCTGTAGGACAGCAGCTTCGGATTTCACCGTACGTGGAGTTTCCTGCCTGGTTGAACACATTTTTATCAGGAAGGAAGTGTCCCCCATGGCTCTGCGGGGCGGGCCGTCCTGTTACTTGTGCTGATGCGACAGTGAGTCAGGGACTGAGGGTACAGAAAAGGGCGTGGCCCCCAGGGCCTGTCGGTGCTCTGTGCAGCAGGTCCCAGCGCCGGTGTGGACTTGGGGCCCGTCAACTGCCTGTGGAGAAGCAGGAGGCGAAGGTCAGTTACCTCATCTGTGAAAGCGGCTTGATAAGGGCGCCCGCTCTTCCCATCCCAGGTCGGTGTGGAAAGCTCTGACTCCAGGGAGTGGCTGTGGCATGGGGCGCTTTGTCCATGCCCTTTGTCTCCTTGCCACACCCGACAGCATTATTGAAGATTTCAGAAAATACGTTCATTCAAAAATACGTATGTAAAGTACACCGAAAACACTAAGTGCTACACAATGCAAAGGGTCATTTTTGTACTGAGATTGGCATTTTAAAGCGGTGGTTGTTCTGTGTGTAAAAGACCAGTGGCCTCATGGGTGCACACTGGCCTTTACCGAGAACCCTAAGTGCTTGGCGTGCAAGGGCCCGGATGTCAGGCTGACTGCTGATGGATTCTGTTCACACATGTGCCTGTCTGGAACTCGGATTGGAATGCGGAATGCACTCTCCCACTGAAACAATGGGATAGAAGGAGCTTAGGTTCCCAGGCTAACCCCGCAAAACCTACTTAACAGGCACTGGGTCTAAGTACTGCCTAATTTGGGTGGGGTGGGAGGGTAGGGGAATTTGGGAAGATGAGGGGGCCAGGAAGAATAAATCACCGAAATATTTTTCTGGAACTTTCCTCAGGTTTAAGGTTGGCCCTCATTAAATTATTTTAATTAGAAAATTATGCCTCTGCCCCCTCTCCACTGTCTTTTTTCCGCCTTCCTCGCACCTCCTTAGAGATCCTCTTCCTTGACATGTTAGACAGCCACCCAGGCTTGTCCAATTGTGCCGTGTTCCTTCCTCCTCCTCCGCATTTCAGTGTACTCACATCCGGCCAGAGACTAGCGAATTGAATCAATTTTCATTAAGTTAGCAATGGTTGGTGGTCTGAAAATCCCCAGCAACCCAAAGCAGTTGTGTTATTCAAAAAACAACAATAAATAAACCTTGTTAACCTAAACAGATCTGTAATTTATACAATTTGAGGCTATGGAATCAAGGAGCAGTAATATTCAGGCAATGGGAAGGAAGATTTTAGGTGAGATCAGGGCCAGAGAAGTGTCCTTTGTGGCCAAGGGTGTTAAGACATTCCTGCTCAGCAATTTCCTCCCGTCTTCTAAGTCCATTGATTATCTAAAAGTCTAAAGGGTTTCTCCAAAAGCGTCCATCACATTTGCAGTGGAAGGATGTGACCATAATATACATTTTTTTAGTTGGGGATTTATGATTTGGAGACTGCCTGGATTTTGTAATTCCCTCAGTGCCAAGTGGCCTGCTCGTGGTGAATGCCGAGGAAATATTGCTGACTCACTGGCTTTGGTTAGAACTCAGTCTTGGACTCGAGTCTTCATACTTAACATCCTGTGTCTTTGGGCTATTAAATTATGGCATTGATTGACATTAGGCTCACAGTCATGGCCATTAGTTTCCTGGCTAATTTCTGAGTTAAGCAGTTTTCCTGGTAGGGTAGATACTCTTCTATAATTGCTATTGATTTTGAGGACTGTAGGCTCCGCCTGCACCATTGGGCCTAGAATCTGGCTCTAATGCATTGTTATGAGCCTTTGTTCTCACTCTATGCTTGTGCAGGGCTTGGGTCCTGCCAAGCCGTTTTTCATTAAGGGAGAGTGGATGTGTCACAAAACGAGTTGAAGGCTCTAGTGGGCTGCTTTTTTTGTTTTTTTTTTTTGAGACAGAGTCTCACTCTCTTGCCTGGGCTAGAGTGCAGTGGCATCAGCCTAGCTCACAGCAACCTCAAACTCCTGGGCTCAAGGGATCCTCCTGCCTCAGCCTCCCAGGTAGCTGGGACTACAGGCAGGCAACACCATGCCTGGCTAACTTTTTCTATTTTTAGTTGTTTGGCCAATTTCTTTCTATTTTTAGTAGAGATGGAGTCTCACTCTTGGTCAGGCTGGCCTCGAATTCCTGAGCTCAAACCATCTGCCCACCTCAGCCTCCCAGAGTGCTAGGATTACAGGCGTGAGCCTCCACACCTGGCCTCTAGCCCGGCTGCTTTAAACATCCATTTACTCCACAAAATATTAATCACCCACTACGTTCCACTCACAGTTATGTGAGTTATGCGGATACAGCAATGAAAAAAAAGACAAAAATAAAAAATTCCTGCTCTTTAGATTTTCAATCTAGCAGAGAGAGAAAGAAAAGAGACAAAATAAGTGAATTGTACAGACAGCAGTTAGATTTTTTTTAAGGGATGGGATTCTCTCTGTTGCCCAGGCTGGAGTGCTGTGACACTGTCATACCTCACTGTAACCTCGAACTCCTGGGCTCAAGCGATCCTCCTGCCTCAGCCTCCTGAGTAGCTGGGATTACAGGTGTGTGCCACCACACCGGGCTAATTGTTCTATTTTTTGTAGAGATTGGTCTCCCTCTTTGCTCAGGCTGGTCTCAAACTCCTGGCCTCAAGCGATTTTCCCACCTTGGCTTCCCAGAGTGCTAGGATTACAGGCATGAGCCACCGTGCCTGATTGGATTGGATTTTAAACTTTCTATTTTCCCAAATTAATGTTAGTATCCAGATTTGGCTGAGGCTCATTTCCTCTTTAAGCCAGCTGTTCCATATACCTGAGCATCATGTTTAACTCTCCTCAGGGAAGTGTTGTTGAAGGTTACGGCATCTTAACCTGCCTTCCCGATTTGACTGTAAGAATTAAATAGAAATTGAATGTTCCTCTTTTTTTTGCACATGACAATCCTCTTCCGTCATTTTCCCTGGGGCCACACCCTATCCTAGTTGTAGGTCACACCAAAGGAAATTCCAGTCCTTTAAAAAAATTCTTTCCACCCATTCACTGTCTGGCATATTTTTTCTTCTGCTATTGCCAGAGGAGGTCCTCATCTATTTTGTCGAGGGTACAGGTTCGCAGTAGGGCACCGGAGATGCCCACACTTGTGCTTCTGGGTGTTTCCACTGAGATTACCTCCAAATCTCCCTTGTAGGGTATACCCTGAAACTTTTAGGCCACCTAATGTTAACCTTGTCAGAGCACCGACGTGGTCTGAGTTCTGATCCCAGGTCGGTGTGGAAAGCTCTGACTCCAGGGAGTGGCTGTGACGTGGAGCGCTTTGTCCATGCCCTTTGTCTCCTTGCCACACCCGGCCTGCACACTCACAGCTCAGAGGAAGTCTGAGTCCTAAGGCTTCTTGGACATCCTGCCTCCTCGTTGCCTCCTTGCCTGCGTCCAGGCCAAAAGGAGAGGTGGGTTACACCCCCACGTTGTCCTGTGAACAGAGCTAGGACCCAAGCATCCCTGACAGCACAGAGGTGGGGGGCACAGGCTACATACGATGAGAAAGTGGCTGCCCCTAGGTGATCTGCCAGGCTTTGCAAAGATTTGCAGAGGCTGGGAATTTAAACTTCCAGCTCTGAACGGGTGGAACTGGAACCATATTTGAAATGTTCGATTTGAGGGAGAGAAAAACAATGGAGGAAGGAGAGTGTGTTGGAAAAGGAAGAAAAGACCTAAAATGGGAGGACCGGCATATGTAAGCCATCCCAAGATGAGATTGCATGCCTTGTGTGCCAGGCACTGTGCTTAGACCTGTGAAGCAACAAGGAAGTCAGAAACCCTGTGGGTGGATAGTGTGGAGGACAGCCTTTGCACACTCACCTCTGTGTTCCACACACACACACACACACACACGCACAGAGGGGCAGGAGCACAGGGCAAGGAGGGCTGTGTGAGAAAGGTAACATTTATTATTTTCTGTATCCTAACGTCTCGTTCTGCTGATCAAGAGAGAGGCTCCTGGTGGAGGGAACTTGGAAAGGTAGGGGATGGTGCTGAGTGTGCTTGGAGAAGGGGTTAACGGTGCAGTCTGACTTCCGTGCAGGGTGTGTGTGTGTGTGTGTGTGTGTGTTTGTGCATATGTGTGTGTGCATATGTGTGTGTGTGTGCATATGTGTGTGTGTGCAGAAGGTATTTAAGGAAAGGTAGGCAAGTCCAGAGTGTGGAAGATCTCGAATGCTGAGCTTGGACTTTTCTCTGTGGGCAGCGCGCCCTGTTGAAAGGACAGTGCGTTAGCCATAAAACACTCCAATTGAGCTGTAGATATGAAGGCCTGGATTTCCCAGCCCTGAAAGTGCTTCGTGCCAAGTGACGTCACCCTTCCTGCGGGTCTCTTCCTGCCCACTCCAGCCCCACGTCGGGAGACGGACAGAGAGGCTCTGCGAGCACAAATCTGCAAACAAATATTGATTTAGATCAGGCAGCAGGAGGACAAGCTAGAGCAAGTGCTCTTGTCCCTCCTGCTCAGTTTGATCAAGCCACTGGGCTGAATTCCAGGAATTCTGGGGCGTGGCTTGGCCCTGTGACTCAGGCATTAATCAAGACCATAAAACCAAGGAGGAAAGTATGTGCTTTCCAGAAGGTTCTGTTGAATAAAGATGCTGTGTGTGTGTTGGGGGGTGGAGAATGGGGTACAGTGGGAACTCCCCCCTCCCGCCCTGCAAAGCTGTGCATTATTTTTTAAATTAGAATTCCAGGGTGGCCTGTAGACTCGTGTCCAAGACAGTGTACAGTATGGGCTTTGGCGGGGAAACCCACGCCTCCACACTTCCACCCCCGCTCATTTTTGCTTTAAAATCTTCATTTGAATCATCCAGTCCCTGATTGATTCATCCTGGTTGCTAGGGATCTGTTTTGTGGTGACGCATCAACACCCCACGTTGAAGCTGTAAAGTAGGTGTGTCTGCGAAGCTGCTGGCTTAGACTCGGATTTGGCTGCGCAGACCCAGCCTGTCGCAACATGTTGTGTTTGTGTGTTCGAATAATATTTGGGCTTTCTGGAGCTGGTTCTTTTTAATTCTGTTCGGTAGAACATGCTTTTACCGTCTGCAGTGCTGAATTTAGGTTTAGTTTTGTTTGTTTGTTTCAACCTTCTTGCAAACTTTGTTTTTCTTTCCTTTTCAGAGGGGAACTAAGACTGCTTCCCTTGTCCTTTTGTGTTGTAATTATGCTTTTGGGGTGAAACAACAAAGGACTGTACAATAAAATCTGTAGAGTTTTAAAAAAGGACAAACCTCCCCCTGGATCATTTGCAGAACAACAACAACAAAAACATAAAAAGAAAATAATAAGAAATGAAAGTAGAAATTAAAAAAGTAAAAAGGACAAATCCTTAAATTATCTTTTAGATAGTCCTTGTGTTAAAATGTAAATGACTTGTTTTCAATAACTGCGTGGATTTCTTTAATTGTGCTAAGAGCTTTTCTGACCAAGCAATTAACAGTCTCAGTTATCAATCTTTTCAAGGCAGAGGAAACTGTCTGTTCCCTTCATTAGGGTGGAGCCAAGTGGTCTGTTTTCCCACCCCAGTGGTGAATGATTTCAAACCAGTTTGAGATGGGTGTGGTGCTTTCAGTAAGTCTCCCTGAACCTCTCTAGCTGATTTTCTTAAACAGAAAAATTTCCCTTTGATAGATGGCCACTTTGATGATGTGTCTGGTGACCCAGCCCTCCCTGGGAATGGAAGGCACCGGTGTGTAGCAGTTCTCATCAACAGGTTGAATTTGCTGAATTTTTTTTTCCTCACTGGCAAGTTGAAACCAGTTGGCCAACTGGGTGAGGCTGAAGTGTTGGAAAGAGTGATTTGGGCTGCCGTTGTCACGTTCTCTAGAGGGATCTGCCGGAAAAGGACTGGCGGTTCTGCTTTCAATGCATTTATGATTTTTATACGGTGGCGAGGAGTTAGTAGAGGTGGAATTGTCTTGCATGGCCTGCAGACTTCATTTTTTATTCTCATTCAAAACCATAATTACACTAAAGTTAGAGTGCTTGTTCTCAGTAAGAAAATTCCGCCTCCAGAGCAGACGTTTTGGTGAACAGATAAATATAAGTATCGGGTCCCAATCACTTGTGGCTCTGGGGTTCTCCCGTTTTTCTGCAGGCGAGCTTAACTCTACACCTTTCAAAAACATATTTTAGGCTCCTCATGGCTCATTTTCAAACCTGTCCTCTTGCTCTCCCACCACCCTGGAGATTCTTCCTCTTCCCGTCGCCCCTGGACTCCCGTGGTTCTCGGCGGGAACCTCCTGTGGGGATGCGGCCTCCTCAGCCTCGGCGGCCAGCATGTCACCGAGAAGCCCTTGGCTGACCTCCTGATATTACTCTGATCTTTCTCTCCCGGTCCTAATCTCTTGGAATGAAGAACCACTGTGGTGAGGTTCAAGGGCAATGGCGCAGGAGTCAGGGGACCTGGGTCCGGCCCTGCCTCAGCTACGCATTCTCTAGGTGACCCTGGGTCAGTCTCTCAGGTGTCTTGCAGAGGCATGAGGGAAAGAGAGCTCCAGGGTCCTGCGGGGTGGGGGTGTGCATGTCATGGTTTTGCATGTGCCTTTATAGACCTGAATGTAGCATAGGCCTGGTGTGTGCTTGTTATGGGTTTGTTGATTGATAACTTGAGTATTGTCTGTAACCTACAGTAGCACTGCCAAGACTTTCTTTTTCTGCTTTCGAGGGTAGCCACACGCTGACACATTCTCAGCAGTCAAATGTGCTATATTAAGCTGATGTTTTAACAAACGTTATGACTATTTCTTCTAGTGACTAATCAGTCATACGCAAAATGACTTTGTATTGCTAGAGGATTTGATGGAGTGAACAAACAAGGGCCGTATTTTGTTTCTAAGGTGAAAATATGTTTGCCATTAAACTTGCATGAAATAGGAAATATTTGGCCAGGCTTAGTGGCTCATGCCTGCAATCCCAGCACTTTGGGAGGCTGAGATGGGAGGATCACTTGAGGCCAGGAGTTCAAGACTAGCCTGAGCAACATAGCAAGACTCCATCTCTACAAAAAATTATAAAAATTAGCCAGGCATGGTGGCACGCGCCTGTAGTCCCAGCTACTCGGGAGGCTGAGGCAGGAGGATCGCTTGAGCCCAGGAGTTTGAGGCTATAGTGAGCTATAATCATGCCACTGTCACTGCCCTCACGTGTCCGGGCAACAAAGCAAGATCTTGTCTCTAATTTAAAAAAAGCCAGAGAGAGAGAGAGAGAAATAGGAAATATTTATATGGATACAAAAGGCATTATGTGGAGTAACGGCAACCTTCATGAATATTGCCTTGTGGTAATTGTGACTTTGTGGTTATCATGAAATCTTTGCTTTTTCTGCAGAATGATATAAATAATATAAATATTACCTCTGCAAAATAGCAACTCATTGTTTTCATGTTTATTTAGCACCTAGAGTATGCAAAGACACTCTTAAATCCATGGGGGAACTGGGACTCTGTAGGGAAGACAGGTAAACCACACTCCCTACTGCCTTGAACTGTACTTTAGGCTGTCACCATTGGAACACTAGGCACGCGGAGAGCACTCAGTACATCTGCTGAGTGGGTGAACGGAGTGGCCTCAAAAAGTGCTCTGGCATTGAAAGGCGGGATGGAGTTCTGTGGCACAGGGGCCGTGGTGACCCCATTGGAGCAGATGCCAAAGTAGTGGTGACTTGAGGAATGGGTAGGGTCTCCATAAATCGAAAAAGACGAGAGTAAGATGATGTGGGAGGAAGCATGAACCAAGGTGCTAGAGGTGAAAAGAGTACCGTACGTTTGGGGAGAGGCAAGCAACGGTTTGGCGCCCCAGTCTGCTTTCGCTGGGGAGTGAGTAGAGGGAGCTGAGGCTGTTCTCTGAAGCTAATCTTGGAAGGCCTGGCTCTGCTGGGGTAAGAGGAAGCCATGAAGGATTGATTTCTGAACGATTTTGACAAGATCAAATAGAAATGTAGTTGACAGTGGCCTGCTGGACTGATGGAACCGTGAAACGAAAAGGAAGATTTACAGGGCTTTAAAAAGTCCCTATTATTTGTCTCCTCAAGGTGTGGCTGTGGGAGAAGAATTAACAGACTAAGAGTGTAAGGAAGCCTACCAGATTGTCTTTGATCTGTGCAGGACTGGGCAGTCCACGTGGGGCACGGCTGGGCAGCTTTCTACAAAGCCAGTGCTCAGAGGTCGAAAGAACTTGAAAGAACAACACAATGAAAACTTACCGTGCCTCTAGTTGAGACTTACTCAACATCAGAACCTGGTGAATAAATAAATGAAATTCAATCTATACATTGGAATGGAAATAACTTTTACTTGCTGGTCCCCTGTTTTTTTGGGGGGTTTTTTTCGCATTTTTATTTCTTAGCTGTTTACAGTAGTGACTGCAGTTCTGCAAGGCAGATGACAATGGTTTATCTCTTGCCGCAGACCTAGTCCAGTTCTGACTGAGTCCCAGGGGTGATAGTTAAGGCCAGGGCTTGAGTGGTTCAGTGTCCTAGGGAATTCAACTCCGCTTTGGTATTTCTCTGGCTGAGGGATACTGATGAGTCCCTCTGGAATGTTTCCAGGCCCAAGTTGAAGTCGGAGATTTCTTGCTCTGTCAAGGAAGACTCAAACTTGTCTGTCTTGACACAAGGTATCTCAGACTTCAGCCGACGTGGCTGCCACAAAGGTTTTTGGATTAAGATTGGACCCTGGCTCTATAGGATCTTCTAGACCAGCACTGCCCAGTAGAAGTAGAATGTAAGGTACAAATGCGCTTGTAAATTTTCTAGTAGCCACATTAAAAAAAAGGTGAAAGAAATGGGTGAAATTAAATTAAAATACTATATTTTAACCCAATCTACCCAACATACCATAGTTGCTATATATATATATATATATACACACACACACACACATATATACACACATACATATATTTTGTGTGTGTATGATAGGGTCTCACTCTGTCGCTGGAGGTGGGCTAGAGTGCAATGGCATCATCATAGCTCACTGCAACCTCCAGCTCCTGGGCTCAAGCAATCCTGCGCCTCAGCCTCCCAAGTATCTGGGACTATAGGCGAGTGCCACCATGCATGGCTAATTTTTCTATTTTTAGTGGAGACAGAGTCTAGCTTTTGCTCAGGCTGGTCTTGAACTCCTGGCCTCAAGTGATCCTCCAGCCTCAGCCTCCTACAGTGCTAGGATTACAGGCGTCAGCCACTGTGCCTGACATAGTTGAAATATATAATTAATATACAAATATTTATTTGTTTTTGAGACAGGCTTTCCAGGCCGGAGTGCAGTGGTGCAATCACAGCTCACTGTAACATCAAATTCCTGGGCTCAGGGGATCCTTCTGCCTCAGCCTCCCGAGTAGCTGAGACTATAGGTACACAACACCATACCTGGCTAATTTTTAAATTTTTTGTTTGAGATAAGATCTTATTGTGTTTCCCAGGCTGGTCTTGAACTCCTGGGCTCAAGCAATCCACCTGTGTTGGCCTCCCAGTGTGGTGAGATTACACATGTGAACTACCACACCCACCAATGTGAAAGTTACTAATTAGAGATTTTACGTCCTTTTTTTCATACTAAGCCTTTGAAATTCAGTGTGTCCTTTACACTTACAGGACATATCAGTTTGGACTGAGTACAATTCAAATGCTTGATAGCCATATAAGGCTAGTGGCTACTGTATTGGATAGTTTAGCTTTAGAGCAAAACTTTTCTTTTTTTTTTTGAGACAGAGTCTCACTCTGTTGCCCGGAGTAGAGTGCCATGGCGTCAGCCTAGCTCACAATAACCTCAAACTCCTGGGCTCAGGCAATCCTACTGCCTAAGCCTCCCTAGTAGCTGGGACTACAGGCATGTGCCACCATGCCTGGCTAATTTTTTCTATATAGACTTTTAGTTATCCAGATAATTTCTTTCTATATTTTAGTAGAGACGGGATCTCGCTCATCTTAGGCTGGTCTCGAGCTCCTGACCTTGAGTGATCCATCTGCCTCGGCCTCCCAGAGTGTTAGGATTACAGGTGTGAGCCACCGCGCCCGGCCAAAACTTTTCTTTTAATAGCCTTGTTGTTTAGGGCAGTTTTAGGTTCATAGAAAAATTGAGTGGAAAGTACAGACAGCTCCCATGCACCCCCTGCCCCCACACGTGTGCAGCCTCCCCACTGCTGACATCGTGCACCAGAATGGCATGTTTGTTATAATCAGTGAACATACATTGGCAACTCATTATCCCTCAAAGCTCATAGTTTACATTAGCATTCACTCTTAGTGTTGTATGCGGGCTTTGACAAACATATAATGACGTGTATCCACCGTTACACTATCATACTGGGGAATTTCACTGCCTTTCAGATCCTCTGTGCTCTGCCTATTCGTCTCCCTTCCCCCAACCCCTGGCAACCACTGATCTTTTTACTGTCTCCATAGTTTTGTCTTTTCCAGAATGTCTTATAGTTGGAACCATGCAGTCTGTAGCCTTTCCAGATTGGCTTCTTTCACTTACCAATATGCATTTAAGTTTCCTCCGTGTCTTTTTGTGGCTTGATAGCTCATTTCTTTTCAGTGCTGAAAAGTTCCATTGTCTGGATGTACCACAGTTTATTTACAGAGCAAGGCTTTTTACAAACCAGAATTATACCCATCGGTAGGACATGTTGGAGGGGGGAAGGAGTCTGAGAGTTGTGGGAGTGGGGGTAATTGGAATATCTTTGACTGACTTTCTTTTTACCACGCCTAACAAGCTTTTGTGAGCATCGGGAAGAGAGGGGTGGAGGCTCAGGATGAAATCTTGCAGAAACATTAAATACATCCTTAACCATAAATAAAGGCGAATCCTCTCCTCTTACCTCCCGCCACCTCCTACAGCACACAGGGCCTGGAATATGCTTAGTCCAAAGTGCTGCTATAAACTAGCAAATGTCTATGTCAAATACTCTCTCCAGACTAGTTTTATGAAAATATTTAAACTAAACAAACTGAAGGGAAACAGAAAGCTGAAGTGGCTTATGTACAATTTCCTTGATCAAAGAATATTAAGCAAAAAGAGACCAAAGCAGAGGTGCTGCGGTTTAAATGTTGTTCCTAACTATTTCTGGATGCGGCTCTGCTCTATTTTCTTTATTTTTGGAGTGATTATGCCAAAGAACCTGTCTCGTCTCAGCTGAAGTGAATTTACTACCAATCGAGCACTCCTTGTTGGCAGAGGTTGGGTATAAATTCCCAGAACTGTAAGACTGCAAAGCTGGAAAGCCGATTCATCAGGCCATTGTCTTTCTGCTCCATTAAGTGTATTACTGGAAGATGACTTCATTCCAGATATTTTGAATCTTAAATACAAGGCATTCAGTCCTTTATGGAATGAGTTAAGGTCAGAAAATCTGTCCATTGTCTTTCTCATAAACAGTTTAATATCTTCCAAGCATCATTGGACTGAGAAAATAATTATGGATAGAGATAAAGGGTTCCAATTAGGAACAGGCCAGCAGGAAGATGCTGCTGATTTCAGTTCACACCTGTAGCTTTCAGGTTCTTCTCGATAGGTTCAGTTACTTCTGAGAAATACAGAAGTAGTGGCTGGTTTGACAAGCTTAACACCTTTTATGAGAAGTGGACGACTCAGTTTTACCCTGTTTGAGCAAGTTGCGTTAGCCGTGAGGAGCTTTTTGTTTTAGTGTTCACAAATCAAGTCTCCTAGGTTCTTTTTAAACAGAGCAAGAGAAAGTCTGGCTAGTTTAGTAGTCCATCCCGACCTAAGGCAAACCATCTCTAAGCATTAATTTTCCCAGTTATAAGATGGGAATTGCATCTATTTGCAAAAATTACTCTAATATCCTCAGATGAAATGGTCCAAGATGTAGAAATTAGTGAGATGAATCCCTGTGCTTTGAGGGAAAGGAAAGCCTCTTCTAAAGACATTTTGTTGTCCTTTTTTTTCCAGCTTCTTTCAAAATGTCTACTGTTCATGAAATTCTCTGCAAGCTCAGCTTGGAGGGTGATGTAAGTATATCATTTTCACTTTACGTAATTCATGCAAATTGACTATCTCTGTGGATAGCTGTGCTGCTCTCCTTCCTGTACACGTAAGGAAAATGGGCACAATATTCAGAGAGTCATTATTTGGTTCTCCCCTTTTCTCATTACTTTAGCTGTTCTTAGTAGTTCAATTTGAAGAAAATGTCATGGCACTGGAAACTTTTCTGGCATCACATTAAAATTGGACAGAGTTAGTGATACTGCGATGGCTGGAATTTTATCCTGCCATACCAGTCAATGGTGATAA
This sequence comes from Avahi laniger, assembly GCA_963575035.1. Classification (NCBI taxonomy): domain Eukaryota; kingdom Metazoa; phylum Chordata; class Mammalia; order Primates; family Indriidae; genus Avahi; species Avahi laniger. The sequence goes on from CAUYSK010125582.1 coordinate 22,761, forward strand.
TCGTTATGGTGATACATGCCTTTTAATGTCATGCCCTTGGATTTTATTAATGGTTGGCATAAGCTACAGCCATATCAAAAATGATTCCATGTCTTTTGGACTTCTTACAGCATTCGGGAAGTTTTTCCAGATAAGGACCTATACTTTTTTTTTTAAATTTAGCACCTGGGAAAGTTTTTTGAAAGAGCTAGGACCTTTTTTTTTTTTAAACAAAATAATGAAATTATTATAATTTGTCATGTTTCCCTTTTGCTTTGGCTATCAGGGAGCTCAGAATTAAATTTAATTGTCTTCGCAGGAAATATGCGAACCTGGAAATTGGGATGCATTTGCCTATCTCTTTTACAGTTAAAATTTGTAAAGTTATATGTTAAATTATAAGTCATTGCAAATACTTGTAGAATCAAGTAGGATCTAAATTATGAATATGGAAAATAACTAATAATACTATACATCTTCCAGGTTATTTTGGCAGAAATGGCTTTTACAAAAACCCAGCACTGACACTGGTTTGTAGCCATAGCCTGCAGATATTTCAAAATATGCTCTTATTGAAATTAAAATGCAAAGAATCACTCAAAAGAAGGTCGACAGTGATTTGGGTCACGTGGTACAAAACCGTATGTATCATCTGTGGCACTTGCCATCAAAACATGCAAATGAATGGAGGCTTGGCAAACACAGGTTGTTTGGAGTATAAGGCTATATATAGTTTTAAAAATCTTCCTCTTCTTGGAACTTGAGTGTGCTGTTGTTGGTAACAATACAAGCTGCATGTTGAGGTCCGGACAAGTCCAGGTGCTAAATAATTTATGTCTCTAGTGGATTTAGTTGTTAGATTGTTTATAGTATCAGGTTTCACGAGAGGACTTTTCCTGTAGTCTCTGAAATTTCTCTAATAGGATACATTTCCCTGCGTGGACAGAACTTGAAAATGTCACATATTCCCCAATATTCTGAGGGAAGAAAAGATCACCTTTGCCTCAATAATTTGATTTTCAGACAAGTTTTTATGGGTAATAAGTTCAGTTCTCCATTTAATTTTGTTTCCAGAGACGCTGTAAAATTATGCGGAACTTTCCCCCACCCACTGTTGTTTTTGGAATGAGATGGCATGTCTCCGGGCAAGTGGAGCTCTGTGTGCTATGGCTCAGTGGCCAGACTGCCTGCCCTTGTAAATAACCGCTGGGTGGTTCGCAACATGGAGAAGGAGGTCAGGGCATCTCGGTCTCCTAACTCTTCACAGGAGCCGTGCCAAGGCCGAGTCATCACATCACACGGGCGTTATGTGTGGGAGGTGGCAGTGGGGACACTGAAGGATGGGAGCCTTAACTCGCGGGCGGGCCGTGGTGACGTTCCCACCAGCCAGAACCGCAGCGTCCGTTCTCTTGGTGTGCCCTTCGCTTTGGGACTGGGTAGCGGCGAGAGAGGGAGAGGAACTGTGAGAGCATTTCCAACAAGGGGGGAAGTCGGAGCCTTGGAAAGGAGAACTGATGTGGAAACATGCCGTTGTCCTTACCCGAGTCTGGAGCGGGTTAGGGTGCAGGTGAGAAGGATTCCCGCATCAGATCAGGAAGGATAACGGACTTTGAAAAGCACTGGAAGGTGTGTGGCTTAAAAGACGATAAGAATGAAAATACTAGGAAGGAAGGTAGGCAGAGGGGATAGTGTTAGAGCAGGCAGAGGGGAAAATACAGAGGAGAAGAAAGGAGAGACCGGAGTGGAGGGGAAAGAGAGGAGCAGGAGCTTGGCCAACACGAAGAAGAGGTGGCTGTCTGGTTAGACCACCTTGGGGCCACGGTGGTGGCCACAGTGCCGTGGAGGACGCTACTTCCCTCGCTTGTCTGCTTTGTGAACTCCGTGATGGGGGCCCAGTGGAAATTCATGTGCCTGTAGCAGAAACTTGGCTCAACACTCTTGTCATTCAGGCATTTCTACGTTTCCACCCCATTTTCAATTGTTGCCAGCCCAGTTTAACACTTTCAAAGCCTTCCTGAATGAATGCTGGTTTCAGGTCCTCTGCTTTGCATTGTCAGATTGTGAGCTCTCCCTGAAAGTAAGAGGAAAAGTGGTCATTTAGACAACATGTTCTAAACTGGCTGAGACTGTGAAGAAGAATTCTCACGAGAAAAAAAATGAAATTTCTTATCTGATCTGTGATGTCATGTTAATACGTAACCTGGTTACTTAGTATGAGAACGATTTGAACTGATAAACAATCAGAAAAAATTTATTTTAGGAATTGTTATCTCAGCAAGAGGATTTTAAATGTGTGTTATCTGAGTGTGTTTGTCTTTTAACCTCAGCACTCCACACCCGCAAGTGCATATGGGTCAGTCAAAGCCTACACCAACTTTGATGCTGAGCGGGATGCTTTGAACATTGAGACGGCCATCAAGACCAAAGGTAGGTGATACGTTTGTCCTCCTCTTGTGAGGGTCTTACTGAGGCATTTCTGATTGTCTCTTTATCCATACATTGATCATTCGACATTGTCATCGAGCTTTGATGGAGAGAATCCAAACCTCGCCCACCCCATACCTCTCCCTTCCTTCGTTCCATCTCTCCTTCTTTCTCTTTCCTCCCTCCCTCTTCCCCTCCCTTCCTCCCTCCTTGCCTTCTTTGGAGAGAAGAAGATCTAAAGCATGAGACGGTGTTTTAGGCAAATGGTATAATAAAAGTATAACACGCTAAAAGCAAGATCCGACCCCAGGGGTGTGTGCTTTGGGCTTGGCTCCTCGCTTTGAGGTCTCAGTTCCTCTTCTACGAGGAAGAAGTTGGTCCTGGTGATTCCTAAGGATCCTTCTTGTTTTGAATCCCTTTGAATTTCATTACATTTGTTGGAAAAATACTGGGAAAATTTTGCTACTTTGCTCTTAGATTGATCTAATGAGTGAAAAATCCAGACTTTTTTTTACCCTTAAGACATTGTCCTTGTTAGACCAGGAGCTGGGATAAGAAGAGCTGTCAGAGTGAGTGTGTTTCCTCGAGTTCCAGGATGAGTAAGGAAGACAGGAGACGTAGAAGCCTCCCTTTTGAAATAAAGCAATGAAGCAAATAAAGCATTTAATTGGTTAGCGTGGAGCAAGAACTTGTTCAGGTCATCATGTTGTTTTCTGGATCTGTAAAAGTGGATGTTCAGGCTTTTGGGGGCTTATGTCAATGAAGCAATATTTGAGGTTGCCCCATCCTCCAAGTCCCTGAAAACATTGCAATGATTGTGGTGACTCTTGTGAGTCTCCGCTTTTCACCGCTTTGAACAGAGCATTTCATTTTGCCTTGAGGCTAGATTTGGAAACAGATGTGACCCAGCAATTAGAGCAGCTGCAGGTTCATGCCCCTGCTGAGGAGCCCCATCAAATTTTTCTCTCCTAAGTAGGGTGTTTTAAGTTACCGATGCACTTACACAGTTCACATACACAGTTCATTGAGAGACTGAGAAACTTCAACCAGGATGACCTGGGATCGCAAAACTAGGGTGACACACGCCCTGGTTTATGCCCGCGTATTTACTAATAGTGCCCCTGTTACTCTCAGAACTGCCTTATTTTGGAAAATAAATTACACAGCCACTTTTCCTGACACTCTTGTAGACACTGATGACTTTGTTTCCAGAGTCCGGAGGAAGAGTAGGAAAATCCATTTTTGTCCTGTGGCTCTAACAAGATGTAAGGGTTTGCATCATCTGAGTCAGAGCAGCCTTCCGTTGCCTGGGGACACTGCAGACCACCGCCAGAAAGGCTGCCTGGACAGCTTTTAGACCTTGAAAAAGCACTTAGCACGGTGCCTGGCATGTAGACAGTACTCGAGATGTGTTACCTTAAAAAACGTGCACGCACACACATAGTCTGCTTTTTAAAAACTCATCCTATTCCACTACTTGGGTGTGTCTAGATTTTTGTGGTTTCCCAACATGCCATTGCAGCAACACACTCGAAGTTTAACAGTTAACTCATCTGACAAAGATGGTGCCTTGCACAAGCTTAGGACAAAGGCTGCTTTTATCCCTGTGTGAGAAAGCATTTAGCGCACTGGAATGTAAAGATTGCGCAAATGAGTTCTGGTCACAGCTGAAACTCTCATGGTAATGAAAATACCTTCAGGCCCTTTCTGAGTTAGGAGAAAAATACTGTAGTTTTTAAGCAGAAACTTCTGGAGGGCGGAGACTTGGATTTCTACATTCCAGTTTGATCAAAAGCAGGTGACATCATCGTCATCATCATGACTGCTTATCGAGTGCTCATTACGGGCACATACTGCACCAAGCAGTCTCCGACGTGGTGTTCTCTCATCCGTTTTTGGGCGACACAGTTCGGGATTAGCATGCTGGAGGTCTCTTGGCTTTCGTTCAAATGGGGATTTGAACACAGCTCTGCCCGCTCCAGGCCTGCGTCCTTAAGCACTATCATGTAGCCGCCACCTGTTAGGATTAGATTTTTTTTCCTTTGCCTTGAATTACTTTCGGGCATGAAAAACATTGTCTGGCTGTGATCTTATTGATATCTGATACGTTTCACATTTGTGGTCTAGCTTTAGCTCCCCTACCTCCTTTCCCCCCCAGAATCAATGTTCAGTAAGTTTCACTTCAGACCACTTTTTATTTACCAATTTATTTTTGGTGCCTGATGATGTTAGAGAATAACTAAGTTTTCTCAAGTTAAATCCATTGGTCCTCTAAAATAATTTCTAGATTGTCAGTATTTTTATTTATTTATTTTTTTTGAGACAGAGTCTCACTATGTTGTCCGGGCTAGAGTGAGTGCTGTGGCGTCAGCCTAGCTCACAGCAACCTCACACTCCTGGGCTCAAGCCATCCTGCTGCCTCAGCCTCCCAGGTAGCTGGGACTACAGACATGTGCCACCATGCCCGGCTAATTTTTTCTATCTTTAGTTGTTTGGTTAATTTCTTTCTATTTTCAGTAGAGATGGGTTCTTGCTCTTGCTCAGGCTGGTCTCAAACTCCTGAGCTCAAACAATCCTCCCGCCTCGGCCTCCCAGAGAGCTAGGGTTACAGGCGTGAGCCACCGCGCCCGGCCGAGATATCAATTCTTATGTCATACAATTCACCAATATAAAGTGTACAAATCAGTATTTTTAGTATATTTACAGAGTTGTCAGCCGTCACCACAGTTAATTCCGTAACACTCATTTTAACATCCAGTCACCTTCAATTTGTCAGTTGCATTGAAAAATGGTTGTAAAATAGTATATATTGTGAGATCACAACCATAACAATTCTTT
>CAUYSK010125583.1:0-51911 GCA_963575035.1 Avahi laniger
GATTAATTTCTTTCTATTTTTAGTAGAGACGGGGTCTTGCTCTTGCTCAGGCTGGTCTCGAACTCCTGAGCTCAAACAATCCACCCACCTCGGCCTCCCAAAGAGCTAGGATTACAGGCGTGAGCCACCGCGCCCAGCATAGGAGGCAATGTTAACGTTCCTGTTTTATAATTGAGGAAAGTGAGGCCTAGAGAGGCTCAGGAGCCTGCAAGGTCACCCGGCTGGAGAGCAGGAAGCTTAAGGCCATTCTCTATTTGAATAAAGTGATGCGTGCGCGCGCACACACACACACACACACACACACACACGCTGCAAACCCAAGTGTCAGTCAGAGCCCTATCTAGCAAGTCACAACAACTGCAGCCAGCAATTGTGCTGGGTGGGCTCAGGGAACAGGGGGGTCATTCTTCTCTCTCACCCTCAAGAACACCAGCCCTGCCAGAGAAGCTGTATCGGCACTCTGCCATGCAAGCAAGTCAGGGAGATCTTAACAAGGCCTGGGCTCCAGACAAGGAGAGGATGAAAGCTGGAGCCGTACATGCGGATTTTAAATCCACAGTGATGGGTCTCACTCTCCCGCCAATGCCTCTCCTGGTGGTTGAGGAGAACGCAGGCCGGCTTTGAGGTCGGGGCTACGGGGCAGAATGACTGTTGAGATAGACCGGCAGCCTGGCACAGCCCAGATGGCCCAGACACCATCTTCTTAAGCCTGGTACCCCCTGTGCAGAAGTCACTCGGTTTTGGGTGCCTAGCCCAACAGACGGGTGCTCAGGTTGGCTTGCAGGCATCCCACCCAGCCACAGCAGCCGTACTGGCTAACATCCTTTGATAGCAATGTCCCTGAGTGAACAAGGGAGCTAAAATCCCCACGGGTCAGTACTCCCCCCATAAACATGTGTTTGTGCAATCAAACTACGATCACAGAATCTTTAAGACTGTGACTCCAGAAAGAAAGGGTGGCCTTCTCAGTCTTGTGCACTCAGAATTGGTTCTCACTGCAAAACTAAACATGAGCCAAGAATTTTTCCCCATAAAGGTCCAGCAGGATAGGGGTGAGCTGGAAGAAACACCTTTAAACTGTGGTACATAGCACTCTGGTGGCCAGGCTGGCTGCCTTTTTTTTCTTTTGAGACAGAGTCTTGCTCTGTTACCCTGGCTAGAGTACCATGGCGTCAGCCTGGCTCACAGAAACCTCAAACTCCTGGGCTGAAGCAATACTCCTGCCTCAGCCACCTGAGTAGCTGGGACTATAGCTGTGTGCTACCATGCCCAGATAATTTTTTCTATTTTTAGTTGCCCAGATAATTTTTCTATTTTTAGTAGAGGCAGGGTCTCGCTCTTGCTCAGGCTGGTCTCGAACTCCTGACCTCAAGTAAATCTCCCACTTCGGCCTCCCAAAGTGCTAGGATTACAGGCAAGAGCCACCGTACCCAGCTAGGGCTGGCTGCCTTTTTACTTTCCATTTTCCTTGCACTCCTTCCCTCTTTAAATTCTGCTATTGTCCCCTCTAAGGAGACCTCATAGTGTTTCCATGAAAGCAAGGAAAACCTACATTCTGGAAGGTATTGTGGGATCTGTCGAGGCAGAATTGGTCACATACGCCTTTTTTTTCACTATTAGCTTGAAATGATCTTAAAGAAAGAAGAAAAAGTGCGAAAAAGACACACAAAACACAAACAAAAAAGTCCCTTCCTTGATGGCCAACGGGAAATAAAGCTGGCACTCAGTCTCTTGAGAGAAACATCAATTGGTGAAACGCTCTGGTTAACAGAGAATCACAGAATCAAGGATCCCACTCATCCCACTGAAAGCAAGAAAGTGAATTCCAATTGATCGGGGGAAATAAATTAATTGCAGTTTTAGAAAAATCTTTTCTCTGCGTCAGGGCGGTGGGGCCACTGACGCCCAGGCAGCTTTGCAGGGCCCTCAGCAGTTCTCCCTATTCACGACTCGCAGGTGGCTGGTAAATTTCCCAGGGTTTCTCAGCACGGTGATTGCACTGGCTCTTTCAGCAGCGGCAGGAGTCTATACAGGTCCACTTAAATCAGTCTGAAGCTGTGAAAGGCTCCATCCCTCACCGCCTGGGCCCAGCCGCCCAAACACAGCCCCAGGAGGGCCGGCGGGCAGGCGCAGGGCTGGGAGGACGGTGCCAATTAAAAATCTGAGCCTGTGGGCCTTTCTCTTTCTGGTTTTCATTCCTACAGCTACATTGTGTCCACTGGCAGTGGATTCCAAAGGCGAGGAGGCTGTATTCACTGCCTAGAGCTTTAGAGCCGCCATCCCCGAACTAGGCTAATTAAAAGCATGGTTCCCCCCAGGCTGCCCTTGGGGAGCAGTGAAGAGGGAGGCTCAGACCACAAGGAGCAGTGTGCATGTTGGGCTCCTCGGGGCAGCTGGCGGGCTAGGAGGCCAGGGACCCTTCAGACTGCCACTCTACCCTTCAGGGGCACAGGGCCTCTGGAGGGAGTAGGGCCCCGCCTGGGCATCTGCCCCCAGAAAATGCTGGTCCCTAGAACATTCTTGTGTTCCCTGGGCATGGCTAGGAAAACAGGGCAAACTTGGCAGGGGTGGGGGCAGGCCAGCTCCCATGGCCCTGCTCCAGGGCTGATATCACTCAGGTGAATGTGTCACCCAGTCAGTGCCTGCTCCTGAGTACCTGGTGGACAAGCCCAGCAGCCGGCCAGCCAGCCAGCCAGCGGTTACTATTGAGATGGTCACAGTCAGGGAAAGAAGGGACCTAGGCCTGGCCACTCAGCCCCTCTGAGCCTATTTCCTCACCTGCACCATGGCGATAAGGAAAGCTAGCTCACCGAGTCAGCTGGGCTGGCATAGTCACAGGACCCAGTGACAGCTACGGTGGCAACCACTAACCCTAGCGCTGCCAGCGGCTACAGCCCCTTCACATGCTCTGCCAGCAAACCAAGGAGCATTAGTGCTTTAAAGGCAAATCAGAACCCCCAGAAATGGGACTGGGCCACTCACCACCCTCCCTCCTCCTCCTCCCTTGCCTTTAGAATTCCAGGACAGCTTCTAACCCAGAAATAGATGACGATGTGGGTAGCCACTCTGTTCTTTCAGCAAAATGCACACTAATTCTGGCTGACTGGCTGGCTGGCGTGCAGCAACCCTTCTCCAGATTACCAAGGTATCCACGTTGCTGAACACACGGCCCTGCCGCAGGAACAGCTCAGAAATGCACTGCTCAAAGGCTTTCGCCACAGTGGGAGGCCTGGGAGGCAACCCGCTGGGTTGCTCAGAAAAGCTGGCAATGTCGGTTTTGCAGATGGCTGTGGGTGGGGACCTGAGAAGATAGCAGGGACGGAAATGGGGAAGGAAGGCAGAGGAGGTCACCTGGGCTGCTTTTCCAGCCAGAGCCTGACCAAAGAGGGAGGCTGGAGATAGGAGAGGATGGTGTGTCCGTCCCTCTGCTGCAGGACCCAGCACTGCCAGAACGTCTGCCCTCAAGTGGTAAGGTTGGCCCTGTGACATCCAGAGTCCTGAGGGGACTGCCTCTTCCTCTGCCCTCAATGTCAAGAAAAGGTGCCACGTGAGTGTCACCTGTAGAGCCAAAGCCAGGCCCACAAGGCAGTGACACCCGACAGTGGGCACCTGCCATGGGGGCAACAACAGCATAATGACCAGGCTCAGTCTCCATCAAGGAGGCCCAAGGTGCCCACGGCCCTGCAGGGAGCTGGCCTGAGCCCCCCACATAGGAAGAGGCAGCTGGGGGCAGAGTGGGCCCTGCCATCACCTCCACTCTGCTCTCAGACCACCCATCTGTTATCTCATCTCCTTCATCAAGGGAATAACTATTAGTCCGTATCTGTCTTTAAATTTCTTAAATTGAAAATTGAGAGCAATAAGAAAAATAACACCAATTCTGAATGCTTCCTCAGGCCTTGCTGAGGGATGGCCCAGGCTGGCGGCCGTCCTCCCATTCCCCCAACAGTCTTCCCAGCCTCCTGGAGGGAGGGGGGCAGTGGATATGGTCAGCGCTGACGGCAGACAGGTGAGAGTAAATTGAGCAGGACTCTTGCCAGGCAGTTGCTAAGACCACTTCAATAATCCTGAAATCCTGGTTAATGGGCAAGATGGCTCTGTGCTTTGGCAGTGGGACTCAGGCGCCTTTTCTTATGAAAAGCAATGACACACACTGCCAGCGGCCGTCTGGCAAAACGCCTGCTTGCCTAGCCTCATTCGAGGGGCTCAGGGGAGATCCTAGCACCACCCAGGAGCCCGCAGAAGTGAGCTGGGAAGTCACTGATTGGACTGTGTCACCATCCTTCTCAGCTCCTGGGGACATGGACTCAGGGATACAGGGGACAGAAAACGTGGGGCGAATGAAGGTGAATATCCCATCCTGAGGGCAGCAAGCCCCGCAATGCATGTGTGTCAACAGGTAACAGGATGCCCTGATGCCCAGCTCCAACTCACACTGCATGGCATTCGAGGCGAGTGGGCACCAAGAAGGCACCTCTCCTGTGCCACTGCTCATTGAGAAGGATTGGCTTTCTTGTCTGAGGTCAGACAGGTAACAGAGCCTCAGGACTGCAGCCACCAGGGAGGCCAGGGCGTTTTACTCCAGTCAGGGGTTCTTGATCATTGCTATGTTGCCCCCATGTGACTCTCACCTGTCACAACTAGGGGGTCTGTAGGCATCCAGTGGATGGAGTCAGGGGTCCTACAGTGTAAGACAGGCCCCCGCCCCCAGTAAAGAACTACAAGCCCCAAAAGTAACTCTTAACCTCATAGCACTTCTCCCTCTGATTGCCTTTGGAAGTGTGGCTTGCTTTCTTTTAGGTGTTTGCTACATGCCTTAAAGAATTTTACCATTTTGTCATCAGTGCAGACCAGCTGTTTTTGCTCTGATGGGCTCAAATGTCTTCCCCAGGCCTCTAATGCCTGACAGGAGAGGGGAGGAGAAATGCAACTCTACAGCAAAATGTATAAGGAATCCTAGAAGAAATGAAACTGCTTGCCGATCCTGTCTGTCCCAAACCAAGATCTCCACTGTCCCGTCAGCACGTTCCATTTCCTCTTCAGTCCTTTTGTTCCTAGTCCCAGGCTTTGGGAACATTACTCTGAGGACTAAAGACACGTTCCCAGTGGTCACAGGGGTTTATGGCCTATGCAGTATCCCTGTCCTTCAGCCCTGGAGGCAATGATCGCTCTCTGCTGCCCTTTCCCCCAGGCTCCTCCTGCTGCTGGGAGACCCAGGCCTCACCCAACCACCTCCCTTCCCCAGAGACCTCTGACTTCCCTTCTTATCTAAACCGCAAGAATGAAATACTGGGGTGATTCATTTGATTACTTTATGGGGAGGGAGGCTGGAAACAGCCATGAAGGATCCCCAGGGATTCCGGGCAAATTGCTGGCATCTCTTGCCCGCTGCAGAAGGGCCCATGGTGAGCGGAGAGGCAAAGCTGGGGTGCATGGATACCGTTCTTTCCAGGTCTAAAGTGAGGCCCCATACGTGGGACCCAAGGCACCCAGGCAGCCTTGGAATCAGCCCCAGGGATCATGACAGTGGCATCACAGCCAGCCTCCTGACAGGGCCATCGCCAGGCACCAAGCCCTACTCTGGGGATCCAGCAGAGGAGCCCAGCTCAGGGGAGACCAGCCTCTGCCTCCGAGGCATTCACAGTCCAGAAAGGGGCCGGGGCAGTCAGCAGTGCCCCCTGGGGAGGGTCATGGGTGAGGAAGCAAGGCCAGCACATGCTGAGCGCTCAGGCTGCCCGGGCTCTGCTGAGGACTTCTGAAAATACCATCTCATTTCATTTGTACCACTTCTCCGAAGCACTTGACTTTATTATTATTCCTGTTTCCTAAACAGGGGATTTGAGCCTAAGTAACTAGAGTGAATGGCTAGCGGAGAGCGGCTGCAAACCTCCCCGCTCCCACAGAGCCCAGCCCCCGGCTGTTTCTCTCGCTCCTGAACTCCACACCCCAGGCTGCGGCCCTCAGGTGCTTTGGGCCTCAAGCTGAATGCAGCTTTGTACATTCTGAGGCTCCAGATTACCTGGGAGCTCCCTTCGGATGGGAAGGCAAGGGAAGGGAAGGACACAATTTGCTGAGGGCCCGCCACGAGCTGGATCTTCTACACAAGCACGACCGTCCTCACGACAACCATGAGAAGAGTAATGAATGTTGCCAACACACTAATGTGGCAGCTGAGGCTCGGAGAGGAAGATTACGTATCCGATGTCACAACTAGGCAGCAGCAGAGGCAGGAAAGGCCTGTGCTCTTCCTATGTCACCCCGCGAAGTGTGGGGTTGCCCCCCACATCCCACCGGAGTGAGGCAGATCCAAGATGGCTGCCTGAGACGAGCCAAGGAAAACGCTTTGGCCTCTCCAGAGACACACGGTGGGAGTTTTACGACTCAAGTGATATTATCATTCCCTGCTTAGCCCGGATGGCCAGGGAGGTGAACACGTAGCCTCAGCAGTCACGCCAGTCACCCACAGCTGCCCAGCAGGGGAGCAGGGCAGAGACGGGTGGGAAAGGAAGTGGGTGTGGGTGAGGAGAGAGTTGACAGGAAACGCACTGGGGACGCGCCGTGGGGCAGGCCGATGTCTCAGACTTCTGCATTCTCGGTTCTCCCTCGGACACTGAAAATCTGCTAGCCTCTGCAGGGCAAAATGGCACACTCTGCCTCCTCAAGAAAGCCCTCTCTGGGAGCACTGGGGATGCCCAAGCCTCCGGGAGGAAACCATGACACACTGAGGCCCCTCAGCTCTGGGAACGTCTGTCGGAGAGCCCCGAGCCCAAGACAGGCCAGGGCGTGGCAAAGGGCCAAGCCTTGGACAGGAAACCTCCAAGATGGAGAGGGACAGATGGGCAGTGGCTGCCTGCAAACCAGTGTGTCCAGCACCCACAAGACCAGCCTTCATGGAGGGGGAGGCCCGGAGCACTGGAGGGAGGACACGCTTCCACCTGCTGTGTCCTGGCCGGGCTCTCCACCACCTGCCATAACGTCATCACACATCTCCTCGCCCCCTTCTGTAAAACGGCAACAGTGGTCTCTGTCCAGCCTATCTTGTAGGATTGCCATGAGACCTCAAGATTAATTGCTGTGAGGCTTCAGAAGGGAGAACCTACTAAAACCGTAACAGCAGAGCCCCGGACTGTGTCTTCACAACAGGCCAGGCACTGTACGTGCACCAACAAGCCCTGAGAAGTGCTCTTCTTTGCTTTGCAGATGAGCAAACAGGCTCAGAGAGGTTAAGTAACTTGCCCAAGGTTCTACAGCTGAAAGTCACTCCACCAGAATTTGGCCTCAGCCCACTTGTCTTGCCTGCTCAGGGCTCCTCTTGCCGATAAGAGGCCTTGCCAGGATTAGCAATGATGAGAAGTTGCCCTGAGAAGAGAAAGCACCATCCCTGCCCTTGAGGAATGTGTAGCGTCACTAGAGAGACAATAGCGGAAAGCGCTTGCCACAACAAGCGAATACTTGGAGGCTCAGGGTGAGGGCTGAGGAGACAGGATGAAACCAGTGGGAGACGAGAGTCACATCCTACCAACTTGCAGAACAGCTGCAGGCCTACCGGGGAGAGTGCTAAGAGCAGGCGACAGCAGCAATCTGCCCTGTTACCAGCTAACTCTATAAGGGACCTTGGGCAAAAGGCCTTGCCTCTCTGGGCCTCAGTTTCCCCAGATATATAATGACAAGTCCCATCAAGCTCTGAGACTTGTGGACTCCAGCTAGAACCTTCTATGCTTACCTCTTCAACCTGAAAACTGGGAGTAAGGAAACCAGCCCAGATTATTTCTAAGTTTTCATGTCTTGCTAGAAGAAAATCCTGTTGTCTTACAGATGCCAACACATTAACCTTGGCAGAGGCTCCTACACTATTGGTGGACCAGCTTGGTACTCTCTGCCACCTGCCTGACTAAGCAGGACTGGGGATGGGGTGGAGAAGGTACTGCTGGGCACCTCTCTCCCTTTCCATTTTGCTTGCAGATCCTCAGGCATCTACTAGATATTTATAGCATTAGGAGCTAACATCATTAACAAAATGATCTGGCGACAGGTACAGACAACACAATTATCCACCAGACGACTTCTCTCCCTAATGGAGCCAGAATATTTTATTCTTAGCAATATAATTAAGTGTAGGATAATTTTATGATACTGTAGGCTCTGCCCTGCTCCCAGAGTAAGCACTAAGGAGACAGACCTCTCCCTACAAGGAAGAACTTTCTACCAGTTGGAGAAGGCCAAAGGTAAAAGAGACCCTTTTTGAGGGGGCAGGAGCTCAAGTCACTGCAGAACACATGAGATGACAGGCATCTTCCACTCTGAATCAAGAGAGCCAGGCCTGAGCCTGAATCTTCTAAGTCTGCGGTCCCCAACCCCCAGGCCACGGCCCAAAAGCATCACCACCTGAGCTCCACCTCCTGCCCCAGCCCATTCCAGAAGATGGCAATGATAGAGATCATGGTAGTGGTGGTGGTGAAGGTGACAGTGATGACAGTTGTTATGGTGATGATGGTGACAATAACAGCCACCATCTGCTAAGCACCCTCTGTGTCCCCGGATGTGCTAAATGTTCTATCCCCTTTGGCTTATGTAATCGTCACGCCAACCTTGCGAGGCAGGTTATTCTTACCTCCATTTTACAAATGAGGAAACTGAGGCTCAGAGTAGTTGCCTGGCTAGAGAACAGTGAGGCTGAGGTTCGAACCCTGGTCACTGGATTCCCTTATACCTCTTGCTTCCCCCAGTGACCCACTCCAGAAGAAAAACCAGTTCTTCTGTAGGTGATCAATGTCTACACTCTTTTTCCTCAGCACAAATGTCCCAAAACCCATCAAGCCAACAGTCCTTTGCCATGGGCCATTTGTTTTAAGAGGCAGAGGTTTATCTGAAAGGAAAGAGCTCATCCTAAAGTGGATTTTCTGTGCCCTCTCTTGCCTTCATCAATAAGAACAAAAGCTAAACCTCCTCAGACAACAAGGAAGACAGTGGGACCAATGGGCACTGGGGAGGCACTGAGGGGCTCCATGCTTAGCCATGCCACACACTGAGGGCCCCCCAACCTCCCTGCAGAGGCTGCTTCCTGCCAAACCACCCCAAAGCCAAAGCTGCAGCAGCAGAGGTGGCAGTGCGGCAGAGTGACAGAGCAGACCTGCTGCACTCCAGCACTGGGAAAAGCCAAATCTTTTGTCCCTGCAGCCTCAGTTTCTCCCTCTGCCCCATGGGGAAGGAGGTGGCCCCTCCTCGCACTCACAGAGCCTCTGCTGCGTCCCTGCTGCCAGCCTTCACCAGGAGTCGCGGCAGCCTGACGGCCCTAACTCGGCTCCCCGTGTTCCATTTCCATCTGGCAGCGGAGGCCCGGAGAAGGCCGGGCGGGGCAGAGCTGAGTGCAGGGTGCTGCCGGGCCTCCTCCTGGGCCTGCTCTGGCCTCCCAACTGTGTGGAGCAGGCAGGGACAGAGCCAAGGAGGGCAGTCAAGAGGCGAAAGTGCAAGGGCATGCTGTGGCCAGTCTCAGGGCTGACCCGCAGGCACTGCAACTGGGAACCCAGCTGCTGAACGAAGGCGCGAGCACACAAACTGGCACCAGGGGCCGGAACCAAGCACTCCATTCTCCTGTCTACTCTCCCACCCTGCCTCCCAGGTGGTGAGACAGCCCAGGCCTAGTGGCCTCCTCATTTCCTCCTCAGGGTAGCAAACGGGAGACTGTCAGCTGACTTCCTGCCCCAGGGCCTAATGGCTCTGAAGGGTCAGGGTCAGCAGAGTTGACTGAGGGACTTCCCTGCAGACACCTGGCCCCTGCCCCAGGTCAGCAGTAGCCACCCAGCTTCCCAAGCACTGGCACATGGCAGGAACACGCGACCCCTGCTGCCTATTGTGACCAGTCCCTACGTTCCCACCAGCCCTAGCATCAGGACGACCTGAGCCTGAGGGCCATTCTCAACCCAGAGGCCTCTGCTCACAGGTTCCGTTATTCATCTTGCCTCTGTGAAGCACCCGTTGTGTGCCAGGTGTTGTCCTAAGCAACGTGGACTTGGGGCTAGCAAGAGAGGCCCCTACCCTCTAAGAGTGCCTCCCCAAAGCGTGCACCTGGGGAATTTCAAAGCCAGCAGCAAAGTGCAACAAGAATGAGCATTCTTTTGATGCTGGAATTATCCTTTCTTCCTCCTAGGTCCCAAGACTTTCCCAAGTGTGTCCCGGTCTGTGTCCACCAATGGTTGTAAAAACCTTCAGAGGGAAGAACCATCCAATCCCAGCTGTTTCTACTGAGCAGGTCTGAACCACAACAGTGTTTAGGGCTAGCCAGGGTTTAATTATGTCCATGTCTAGCCCTGTCCAGGGGGCAAGTGTAGGAAGCAACTCGGGCCCAATTCATAGATCAGGAAATTGAGGCCCTGGGCAGCACCAGGACATGCCCAGTTCATGCTGCTGTCAAGAGCCAGAGGAGGCTATAGCCACAACCCTGGGGAGGAGGAGTCTGGCCTGCAGCTGTCCTTGGACCTGGCCCTGCCTGTCACCCATGGTGACAACCTGTTGGGTGGTCATGGCCGAGCCACTTCCCTCCTCTGAGCCTGAGTGGTTTCACCTGCAGAGTCAAGGGATTGAATGAGGTCAGTGACATTCAGTGTTTCCTGGTGCTGACATTACAGGACTAGTAAGTACCAGGAGTTCCAGCCCTAGTGGAAAAGGGTGGCATGTGTTTTAATGACCACAAAGAGGCCCCAGGATGGAGGCCTGAACAGCAGCAGCGCTCCCTGCCCTATCTGGTTCCAGCTTGGGGTCCCAACTCCTTTAATATGGAGAGTAGCAAGAATCCCTGGGGAACAGCCGAGCCAACCACAGAAAGGTGAAAATCTTTCTAGCTGAAACTCTCAGGTTTGTCCCCAGGACAAAGAAGCCACCTTTTGTCTCTTCTCCAGTCTACAACTGCACGTGCAGAGGATGCCGTATGTAGTGTGGGCTCAGCCAATCAAACATTTCCAAGAAATTGAAGATACCTGCCCTCCCCCTTGGGCACCCGGATGTCTTGGCCACGAGGAGACTTTGCTGCCAGGCTCTCAGAAGGAGGACCCAGGTGCCCATAAGGCTAGGACAGGGTTTCCCAATCAGGCCCCCAAGGGCCCTGCAGAGAACTAAGCTAACAGGAGCCTTGAGGGCTGGTCTGCCTGCACCTCACATGCTCCAAAGACACTTCAAAAACTAGTTAGATATGATTTCTATCCCCCTTAAAGTCTCTAGGCTTCGATGAGTTTCTCTGATGAAGCCCCAAGATGAAGGCCAGCCAGGAAAAGATGTCCTCCAGATTTCTGGAAGAGCTGTGCCTGAGGCCAGGCAATTAAGTTCCCCTAGAAGGCTGGGGTACAGCAGGGGGTGGCCAGAAGGGCTCTTGGCTTGGGGATTCTGATGCTGGTTTAACAGGGGCACCTACAGAGCTGAAAATAGTTGGGCATAGCCAGGGCCCTGGGCAGCCAGGCCTCACTCTCCATCCTCTACTTTCAAGAGATTCTGCCAAGAGCTGAGGACAGATGGGCTGCCAGTCTATTGCCAGGGAGACAGGCATGGCTGATGGCACTCATCTGTAGTGCAAGGGGGCCCAGCTGGGTCTCACCAGCACAGCAGGATCAGACTTATGAGCCAGACAGGCCTGCGTTCAAAACCCTCTCTTCAATCATTTCCTCACTGGGTGATCTTCGATAGCCCCCTTCCCCTCTGAGCCTTGCTCGTCTCACCTGAATGGGGCAAGCGGGGCCCATCTCAGAGGGGTCCTGTGAGGAAGAAATGAAATGAGGTGCATAAATGTGTTTTGGAGCCTCTGAGGTGCCAGGCAGAGGGAAGGGTCCAGGCTACAGCCAGGTCGGGAACACCTGTCGTCCAGTTCAGGGCGTGGCCAACTGATTCTTCTGCTTGTTTTCATACTGACTAGCACTGGCCAGAGGCCCAGCTAGTCAACCTCAGGTGCCAGGTTCTACCTGGCAGGCTTCTGGGAGCTGATCGGGCAGCTCCAGTCAGCCCCCTTCCCAGGTGAAAGTCTGCCCGGTTGCCCTGAGGATGCAGGACGGGCACTCAGAGACATGAAGAAACCCCCTGGACACTGGCCACAAACTAGGCTGCCACATACCCCTTTATTTGGAAAGAACGTGGCCCTGCAAACTCTTGGGTGCTATCCTAAAGAAAGAGGTTCACGTCATTGCCAAAAGAAATAATTACGAAGCATTAAATGAGGAAAAAATGCATGCTGCGAGCTGAATGCTCTGCCTGGCACATGCTAAGTACAGCGTCATTGTCTTGCAACACTATGGTGTTCAGAAACAGATCTTAAAAATAAAGGACCTGAAGCCTGGGGCCTGGTGCTCCCAACCCCTGTGTCTGAGTGTGACATTCCTCTCTCCACACCCAAACCCAAACCAGACCACACTGGAACAGGAGCTCTGGGAAGAGATGCTTCCGATCCGTTGCCACACTGGGGATGGTGAGAAGGAAGGGTGCTCCCAGGCAGGGGACTTCTCAGTTCCCCGAAGGAAACAGAAGCGTGAGAATGGGGGCAGGGTGATGAGGGCTGACTTTCCACTTAGAGCAGAACAAACAGAATGGAGTTACTGGAAGGCAGAACCCGCCTCTGATTCATCTCACCCTGGCCCTCCCTGCCCAGGGCCAGGGCAGCACTGCACATGCAGGAGGCACTCAAGAACCAACAGCCTGGGGTAGAAAGCCCAACTGCAGTCACATGGGGAGTGGTCTCCTTCCCAATGGCAGCTTGGGCAATGGCAGAACTCACTCCTGTCCACTACTGAGGAATGGACAGCTCTGGGGACGTGTGTGGTATTTTGGGTAGGGCTGTAGGCATCTGGTCTTCCTAAGGCCTTGGCCTTTCTGCTCTGCCAGCTCTGGGTCTGTGGGTCTGTGAGCAGGCCCATTCCAGACACAGGCAAGAAAGCCCTTCATGGGGGAAGTTGATAGCAGGACCCCTAAGCTTCTTCTGACAACAAGACAGGTAGGGATGGCACAATGATTGCTTTGCCAGCAGTCAAGATTGATGTGAACCACAGGTTCCAAACAGTACCCAGGTTACGGGAGCCCCTGGTGCACACAGGTGACAGGCTTCTGGGCAACACAAATGTGAGCTCCTGGCCCAGCCAAGGGCCCATTCATAACCACACTACCACACTAGACACTCCTGGTTGGAGAGGGTGGCCTGCCCACATTGTCCTGTCATGTTCAGGTGATAAAGCCAGCTTCACAGCATAGTCATCTCCCATGTCCCCACCCTCACCCCAGGACTACCTCCATGATAAGACCCCCTCTTGTGCTGCAGAGAGCCCATTTGGAGGCTCAATGTCTCCATGTGAGTTCAGGGTCAGTGCCAAGATCTGCTGGACTGGTGAGGAGCCTGAAAGCCACAGTCCTCTTGGATGTCAATAGGAAAACTAGGGGCTCCTTGAACTTGACATCTCCTTGCCTTTCCCCACCAAGACATTTAGTCCCAAGGACTTTCTCAGGCCAATGCCACCAGGACACATGGATGCTGAGGAATGAAGAAGAGGCACCCAGTGCTAGGACTCTGGGAGACTCTCTCTCCTGGGAGTGGGCAATGGAACATTATCATCCAGGGGACTGCTTACTGGCAGAGCTAGGGCCGGGCCAAGTATGGGTCTCCTGACTCAGAGGAGGTTCAACAGGCATGAATGAATATCCAGCTGCCTGTTCCGTTGGGGGTCTCCTGCCCCAGTCTGTTACTATTAACACCACCCACACCAGTCTCAGGGCGTACTCATGCCATCTCTCCACATGGAAGGTGCCCACTGTCTCTGCCCCATTACCCATGTTCCTTATCTTCGCAGCACGTGCTGTCTGACGTGATCTTCTTTGCTCCCCTTATCATCTGTCTGTCCACACCAGATGCCAGCTTCCAGAGAGCAGGGCCCGTGGCCATCCCGCTCAACACGCTACTCTTGGTGCCAAGTGCAGTGCTTGTACACAGCAGGTATGCACCAAACAGCACTGGTCCACAGAATGGGATCCATCTAGCGGCAGAGAATGGCGTCTTGCTTCTATTTTTCCTGCTCTACAGCACCCAGCACAGTGCCCAGCATATAGCAGGCCCCAGAAAAACATGCTGGATTGAACAGAAGGTGACAGAGAAAGACCTGAACGCGGTTCTTCATGGGTACAAAGGCAATAAGAAGGAAGCCTGGATTCTGCTCACTGGAGCGGGGAAAAGCTCGAGACCCTGGGCGAGACACACACACAACATAGGTTTGTCTGGGTTTGCCCACATAAAACTCCAGTGTAGGGGCATCCTGGAGGCACATCAGGCCTTACAAATAAGCATGTCCTGAATGACTGAGGGGACCAAAGGCTCTGGGGAGCCCTGCTGTAGCAAGGGCACAGGTGTTCCCGGGAGCTACGGCCCTAACAGAAGGGCTGGCTTGGAGAAAATGACACAGTCAATGCAAACCCCCTTAACTCATGTGCAGACTATTCATTGAGAACAAAATCAAAATGACAGCAGAGTGCTGCCCTGTTGGCACCCTTGCTCCAGAGTCCATGGTGCAGGGCTGATATCGGAAACTACTCTCGTTCATGGATGGGCTGGAAACATCTGGTCAGATTGTGCTGGGTGTAGCCAGGCCAGCTCATCTCCTAAGGCCACCAACAACCCCCTTCCGAAGGGACAAGGTTGACTAAATCATACATGACACATTGCCCCCCTGCTGATGGAGTGGAGTTTGTTCTGGGGCGTTAAAGAGGAAATAGCATTTTTACGAACTAAGGATACAAGAGCACCAATGCATTCACAGTCTTTTAGACTGAACAGCCTAAAAGAATCCTATTTTGCACAGAGCCAAGAATTTTTTTTTTAAACTATGTCTGCCTCTCATATTGACAGAGTGAGAAACCAGTGCTAAGCTCAGGTATTTTGTTTTAATTCGTGCTTCTTTCATTTCCCCCTTTTAAGGGAACTCTTATTTCTTGCCATGGCTCCACATATGATACATGCTGACCATTTTAAAATCTGTATATGAACCTGCACGATCGACAGATTCCTGGGGCTAGAAAGGGTGTCAGGGACTGCAAGGATCTATGCCAAACATTCAAAGATGATCACCTCTGCAGGTGGATTTCAGAGGAATTTCACTTGCTGTGTTTTTACAATTTTGAACTGTAGTATTTTTTACCTTCTGAACTTTAAGCTTTTTACATGTATGCATTAATTTTGTAACCAGAAGAAACAATAAATGTCAATGAATCTGCAAACTACTCTTTAGTTGATAAACAAGTGTCTGTGCCTTCTTCCAACAATATTACCACTTCCCATAAATCAAACATTTTTATGTGCCATTAAGTGTCATCTAGATCAAGTACTGGCAACAGTGTGAGAGACGTTATTTCACTTAATTCCCTCTTTTCATTCCCATTTTACAGATGAGGAAGTTGAGTTTCAGGGATCCAGTGCCTCGCTCAAGGTCCCACTGATAGGCCACACCCAGTTCCATCTGTTTGAAAGGCCTTGCTCTCAGCCAGCCTATTCCAGCTTTCTGGCAGCCAGAAGGTTCCTTTCCACTTGACCCTTTTTCTGCTTTACCACTGAAAGCAGCTGTGACGCTACATAGGTCATGCTAACCACAAATATTAGACACCACGGAACTGGGTGGGCACTTTGGCAGTGTCTAGGTCACGACCGGTGATTTCTCTCCCATAGTCAAAGAACCAGGTCACCTCCAAGCCTCACCCAGCAGACGGTCTAGTGTAGGGAAAGGGGCAGCCAGCAGGAGCTGGAGAAGGAGCTTTGCTAGACATTAAAGTAGAAACACTGGTGTGTTTGGTGACGGGGGTCCTACTTGGCAAATGTGCAGGCCCAGCCACATCCTGTACTGCCATATGTCATGCCACAAGGAAGTTTCAGGACCAGAAGCACTGGGTCACCTGAGCAGGGGTCCCAGGCCGTGGACCCCAGAATAGACATCAAGTGGGTCCTCTCTTGCCCACTGCCTCGTGCCCAGCCCTGGAAACATATTAACTGGTGTTTTCTTAAAGGCTACTCTGCCAAGGAGTTGGCCCCCGCGCATGCATACAAAAGGGAATGAGAGGTGTATTCTTTACCCCTTCTTGGAGACACAACCTACTGAGGCTCTGAGAAACGTCACCCTAACAAGACCTGCTTAACAGTGCCAGACCTCTGACAACCACCTATACAGGTCCAGGAGAATGAGAGTCCACAAAGCCACCTGGGAGATACGAATGAAGGTGCACACGGCATATGGGAGAAGCAAAGCATCGATGTGGGCTGAGTCCCTAGGAGTGGACGGGCACCTTGACAAACTTACCTGTGTGCTCACCCCAGCAACCCGGGCAGGAGTTGCAGAGCAGCGAGCCAAAGGGCCACAGACTGTAAGTGGTGGGACACCAGGGTCACATTCCTTGCCTACACCTACACTCCTCATCTCTGCCCATCGAACCTTCTCCAGCCTTCCGGTCCTCAGACCCTGCTCCCTGCGTCCCCTCTGAGGCTGTGCTGCGCAGCTTAGCACATACACTCTCAGCCACATCGCTGACGTCAAATCCCATCCCTGCCTGGGACAGCTGTTGTGGCTATGAGCAAGACGTTTCGGCAAGTCTCTGTGCTTCTGTGTTCTCGGTGGCAACCTGTCATGACAAGAACAGTATCTGTTCTCACAGGGTTGATGCAAGGATTAAATGAGCTAAAATGCGTACAGCATTTAGAGCAGTACCTGGCACACAGCGAGTGTTACAGAAGGGAATGCAATTTCATTATTGTCACCCAGTCCTTCACTGGGGATCCAAAGATGGCCTGAGACCTCAATTTAGCACGTACCTCTGGCCGTCCTCATTGTAGCCAATTGCTTGCGTGTGTCTCTTCAAGGTGGGGACAGTGGCTCATGCACATGCCCATCCCCCACACTTGCGCACAGTGGGAGCTTGGTAGAAAGTTTATGGGACATGCAGAGCCGTACAGCCTTTGAAGCTAAACTGCCCTCTGGAAAATCGTTTGATGCTCTGTACCTCTGGCCTTCCTGCTTTCAGCTGTGAAGCCCCTACAGTCTGAGCAGAGTTGCCCACTGCCCCAAGGGAGGGGACAAGAGGGATCACAGGTAAGCAGCTCCATCTAAAAGGAAGATGCGTAACTAACTACTCATTACCAGCTTCTCGTCCTTACTCCTGTTTTCTCATCTTCAGCTTCAAAACAGTGCCCATGCCAATAGTGATGGCAAAAGCGGTTCTTGGTTATAGTCAGAATTTTCCAATCACATTCCTGGGTTCCCAAAGATGCTCCAGCCCATTCAACAGCCTCCTGTCTCTGGCCTGGCTGTGGCAAGGGCAGCAGCAGCCCTGGACAGCCTCTGCTGAACTTGCGGTGGAGCACGGGGTAAAACCCACAGCCATCTGAGGCGTTAAACTTCTGAGCCAGCCTTCCCCACCCTTATTTTCACAAAGCTGCCGTAGAACGACCTCACCGGGCCAAGTTCCGTTACCACAAGTTTATCTCTTCTAGCAACTTCCAAGAAGGTTGTCAGCCTCGGGGGCCAGAATACATCTGGCTGGCAGAGAGATTTCTGGGTCCCAAGCCAGGGTGAACTTTCTAGGGGTTTATCTTTAGTGCTGAGAACCCCAAGGTTGCCCTTGCTGTCTGTGTTTGGGTTTTGTGCCATCACACTGAGCAGAATGGCCCCACCAAAATTCTTCAGCAGGCAAGAGAAAATTGAGGCAGTGAGTGAACGCAGAGAAAATGAACAATCCTTGCTCGCTCTGGCCCACTCTCAAGCATGGCAGCGACTCGAGAACACTCCAGAAAATACAGCACCAGTGGGACTAGACAAGCAACCCAGCAAATGCTTCCAGAGGAATGTCTTGTGAGGACGTGGTTTTCATTTTTAAAAAATCACATTTTTGCACACTCAGATGTGTTGAGCACACTCATTCTGATGAGCCACACTTGCAGGCACTGGGTGCTGCTCATCCGCAGCCCCTCGCCAGCCTCCTTACCGCACTGGAGGAGCACAAGAATGGCCTACACGAGGCCAACTCTGGGCTCGGTAGAGCCCGAGACAATTGGGTGGGCTGTCTTATGTCACTGCCACGTTCCTGACCACTGGGATAAAAGTCCGGGCTCTTTCAAGAGCTAGGTTTTGGTGAGAAATTGCCAAGCAAATCCAGTTACTTTCCAAACGAGGAAACTGAGGTGTAGGGTCATCTAGACCAGGTACTGGCAAACTTTTCTTAAAGGGCCAGATGGTAAATAATTAGGATTTGTAGGCCATTGGGGCTCTGTCGTAAGGACTCAGACCTAACCTTAACTCGATGCTGCTGTTGTAGCATGAAAGTAGCTGTAGACAACATAGATGTAAACAGGCAGAGCTGTGTGCCAATAAAACTTTATTTACCAAAACAGACAACAGTCAGACCTGGCTTGTGGGCTCCAGATTGCTGACCCCTGCTCTGGAAGGTTTGAGGTGACAGCTTTCACGACTCCTGGGAGACACGGGCCATAATTTTCCAACACCCCCAATCGAGAGGCTCCAGCGATCCATTCGGCAGAGCTCTAGTTAGAATATTAAATGGAGGTATGTCACTTCCCAGACAGAACTCAACAGACACTGGGACCTGTCCTCAGTGAGAGCTCCCCAGCTGTGCTCGGTAACAAGGACAATGTCCATAAGGTTGGGGAGGACCAGGAGAAGAGGGGCTCCTGGCTCCCCTCAGTCATACCTTAAACTGCAGAGAAAAAAGGCCAAGTCCAGCTCCCCCTGGAAGCCAGGCCTCCAGAGAGGGCCCAGAGATTCAGAAACCTGGGATAAGGACCACATTCACCTGTGCTTCTCCTATTCCCAGCTGGTGGGTCCGAGACGACGCCATGACCACCACGCTGCACTGTGGGGCCTCTGCAGGCCTCAAGGCCAGGGCAGCTGGGAGGGTCTGGGGGGGCCAGAGAGGAACCCTTCACTCTTCTCCACCTGCCCCACCCCCCCTTCCCCACCGGGAGCACATGGGAGTTCCTTAAGCAAGCTCCTGGGCTCTACTCGTGGCTGCCACTCGTGCCCATTTGAGCATTGCTCACTGTCACTGCTTCAAACTCAAGTTTCAAATTTCAATAATAATCCAATTTTAGCAGACTTCACCCAGAACGGTGACAACTGTCACCTCAGACTGTCTAGACGGCTCTGACAGCTGATGTAGCAAAGGCTAGACTAGGCTCCCTGGGCAATGTCATGTGAGGCCCCACCTGCCATCCCAGGACTGGGCACCTATCCCCAAGCCCACTGCCTTGCTGTCCCCACACCAGAGAGCCCCACATGTCCACCACAGCAGAGGGGACAGGCCTGGTATCCAGAGCCCTGCCTAGGCCCCTGACAGCATGTGGAACAAGCACAGGCCTCTCGGCCACTCCAGGCCCAGCGACCTAGGGTACGACTCTGAACCTCCATCTCTTCTGTACAAGAGGCACAACAATACCCACTGTCCAGGGTTGCAGCGAAGACACATGCAGCCACGCAAACACCTGGTACACTGTCTGTCACCCTGTGCCCAAGAGATGATGGCAGCACCCTTGCTTATTGAGCACCATCAACATAGAAGCTGATGCGCCTGCCAGGGAATCCAGGCTCCCTACCTCAGTTCACTAGTTCATCTTTCCATCCATTCACACATTCAACAAACATTTAGAAAACTGCTGGCACCCTGGTAAGTGCTAGAGCTCTAGGTGAGACTCAGACAGGCACGGGTCTGCTCTGGGGCTCACGATACAGACTGCCGGTCACTGCCCCTCAAACATTGCCCACCTGTTACAAGCACAAGCCAGGTGAAAAGGGTCTCACACAGAGCAGGAAAAACAAAAGGGGTCACTGGGTCCTTTGCAGACAGCAGGGCAAGTCTCAAATCTAAGCCCATTCCTACTTGTCCTTGTGAATGTCTCTGTCATGTGAATGTGGCCCTCAAAAGATCACAAGCTGTCCCTCCGATAGCAGACTTGGGGCTAAGCTGGCACAGAAGCTGTGGATGCCACCAGATGGAAGGGCAGCTCTGTAACCACATCCTCACGAGGCAGAGACAGGCAAGCTTTGTCTCCTCCCGGAGGCTCATCCCTGCCCCACAGGGCTGCGGTGGAGCATAGCACACACACACAAAGTACAAGCACACTGCCTGTGCATGACAAAAGCCATCAGTATTGTCATCTGTGGGTTGTCCAAAGTTTCAAGGGGTGGGGCCTGGGCCAAATGAGGTGCGGGGCTCCAGCTAAAGGTTCCCAACGTGACCCATGCTGTCCTGATTCCAGGGCAGAAGGGACAGTGCAGGTAGGAGGCTGACCAGCAAGAGACCAAAACCAAAGGCCAGGGAAAGTTTGGTACTGGGGCAGCTGCCAGGTTAAGGCTCTGGCCCCTCCCTCCATAGAACAGGGACAAGCTCCTGTCCCCAGCTGCAAGAGGGGCCTGCCCAGGACCAAGGATGAACCAGAGATGATCTCCCACAGATGGCCCATCTCCTATATTCCAGGCACTTTTGAAATCTAAGGCGCATACAATGCACCTGATGATCTTGTTAAAATACAGATTCTGATTTGGCAGGTCTGGGGAGGGAGCCCAGATTCTGAATTTCTATCAAACTGCCAGGCAATGTCCAGGTGCTGGTTGGTGAACTGCATGCTGTGAGCTAGAGGCATTCCACGGCAATATTTAGGCCTGTAACACGGGTTTGTAATGGGCCCCCACCTGCCCCAGGGCTCACTCTCTTCTAGGGGCCTACCAGCAGCCCACATCTTCCCACTCCTACCCTTAGGATTCTCCAGAGGCTGGAACTATCTGTTCCAAGCCTGCTGGGGATGTAAAGACCTTGAACTCACCTCCTTCCACCAAACCGGGAGGCCCTGGGCCAAGTTTCCTAGGTCCCTCAGGCAAGGTATGGAACATCTCTGTGCCCCAGTTGCTCGGGCAGTGGCAGTCCCCACATGAATGCTGTGAGGTTTAGTGAGCTAACCACGCCAGGCGCAGAGGTCAGGGAGGAACCAGGCCTTAGTGATTCCCAGCTGGAGCATGAGCTCCAGGTTCACGCAGCACCGCACATGGGGACACACAGGAGGCTAAGGCGTTGCCTGCCCAAGACGCCTACGTGGCGAGCAGAAGCTTGTCTCCACTTTAGAAGGGAGGGACTTGAACACATCGGCACCTCCTCCTGGGGCTGCCTGGCACCAGCAAACCGAGTACAGGAGAGAGCAGCCGGAGAGCAGCGTCGGGCACCTTCACGGAGCCCCTGAGGGAGCTTCAGGGCTCTGCCTGCTCTTCGCAGCAGGGGCCCACTACCCCGGGTGGCCAGTTTCTCCGAGCCTCAAAACTGACCCCCTCACACTCAAGAGTACTTGTCCTGTCTTGCCAGGTTCCTCCCATGTGCTAGGTGTCTGGTGTCCATGAAAAGCAGGCAAAGCCCCAGCCAAAGAAGGCTTCTAGGGGCCGAATGTCTTTGGTGGCTGGTCTAGCCTTTGGGCCACCCTGGCACTCTGCTCACTTCTAGGAAACTGGACAACTTTGAGGAGTGGGCGGGCACTAGGCTGGGAAGACAAGGACCCAGGCCCCAAGCCTGGCTCTGCCACCATGCTCTGCCTTTTCACCAGGGGCTCTGAGCCACGCCCCAGTCTTCAAAACTCCCAGGGCTACAGCCCTGAGGGTGGAACTCCAGGCACAAGGCACGAAGTCAGCCAACTGCCTGGCCCGCAGTAAGTCTAGAAGGTTGACAAAATGTGGGCCAGGCTCTCTGTGTTTGCTTTCCATGGCCACCTCAGCCACTCAAGGAACGGAACAGTTCTGGATCCGAGAACAATGACTTACTCACGTTTGTTTAGGTGCAGGCACTGCCAAATTCTTACACATTTACTCAATAATTTCTTCCTCTTCTCAATTTTCAGAACAAGAACCAAGGCACACAGAGGTTAAGTTACCTGTCCAGGGCAGAAGTCCCCATCATCTCACTACTTGGGGCCAGGGCCAGCTCCACTTGGGAGTGTTGCCTCTGGCTCTCTGGGCTCCTCAGAGGAAAGAAAGCCATTTCTGACTCAGTCTGGCTCCCAAAGACAAACCTGGTGAAGCTACTTTTTTCCTGATGAACTTTCCTTTCCAGTGAGGTAGTGGAAGAGCCCGTCTAAATGGCCTTGCCGAGGTCAACCCCAGCCAGCGTGGGCCCCTGTCCTGTCTGCACCAGACCTAGACCCTCATGACTGTAGGAACCAGGCAAGAAATTCCCCGAGGCTCCACTTCCCCAGGTGCCTTCAGCCCCCCTCTCCACCAAAGGGCACCAAATACATGGGCGCAGCTGTCTCTCCCTGCCCCCAACTTGCTCACAGTCAGAATGGGGTTCGAATCCCTGGCCACCCTGCTCAAAGCTGTACTTGACTTCCCACTGCTCCCAGAATAAGGCCCCCCATTCTCCAGCCCAGCCACAGACCTAGCAGACAGGCCATTCCTGGTCTTCACTCTACTCCCTCAAGGGCTGCGCCCTGGGCACCGTGCCTGGGCCTGTTCTTCCAGCCGGAGCACTTCTTTGCCAGGCCCTGAACATAACAGGCAGAATATGCAGCAAGCCCCTCAGTCCTTACTGCTAGATTCTTAGAACACTCCTGTAGGTGTACTGAGTGCCCAGTGAATGCCCTGCATTTATCATCTGATTTCATCCTAGCAATGGCCATCATGGATCCTGTTTAACAGTGAGGCTCAGAAGACAGAGCTCTGAGCACTGGTCACACAGCCAGGTGGCACAGCCCTCCCCACATTCTCAGTAATGACTTGGTGCTGGGACCTCTAGGAGGCTGGCTCTAACCATCCTTTCTACAACTGCATCCCTGGTGCCTCCAAGGGCAAGATACACAGCAGGTACTTGGTAAATAAATGGTGCCTGAACAAAGGCAGGAACTTGAATTGAATCCAGGTCCTGGGAGGATGTGACATCTTGCACATCTTGCTCCAACTCAGCTTGCAGTTGACTGCACAGACACAGACATCCCCACTTCAGCCCTCTATAGCCTGCAAGTGCCTCACAAATGAGGACAAGGTCTCATGGACACTGGTCTTCCATGTATGCCTGGCCCAGGTACTTGTACACAGTTAATGCTTAATCAACATATACTGATTTGAACCAGTTTACAGGGTTGCTGGTTGCCTGGTCTGGTCTGTGGGCCTAGAAAGTTCCCCTGGTGGACAAGGTTGCCCCTTATCTCCACTTCTATTCAACACAGTGCTTGAAATCCTTGCCACGGCAATTAGGTAAGAGAGGGGTATCAAGGGTGTTCAAATGGAGGCAGATGAGATCAAACTTTCGCTCTTTGCCAATGATATGATACTACATCTAGAAAACCCCAAGGATTCATCCAAGCTGATTTATTCTTTATTGTCAGAAATGGAAAGCAATCATCTTCTTCAAAAATTGACAAACATATTGTGGTATTGTGATATCAATAAAAAATTGTATATTGAGACAATGGAGTATTATTCAACAACAGAAAAGGAATGCAACAATAGTGATGAATCTTAAAAGCTTCATACCAAGTGAAAGGTGCCAGACACAATAGGTTATATATTGTATTATGCCATTTACATGAAATTCTGGAAAAGTCTATAATGATAGAAATTATATTGGTGGTTGCCTGGGGATGAACGGGGCTAGGGGTGGGAGATGTGACTGAGTTTAAGGGAAAATAAAGAAACTTTTTCTGGTTATAGAAATGTTATATAACTTGATTGTGGTGGTTACGTGACCATATGCATTTCTCAAAATCTATTTAGTTGTACAATTTTTACTTGTGTAAATTGTAATTCAATATAACCAATCAAAACAAAATCAAAAGTGAAAACAAAATAACGATAAAAATGAATAAATTTGTAACGGCATAGTATGGACAACAGTACACATTTAGAGTTTTGCCCCAGGCCTAGAAAAGTCTCCTGCTCTGTCATAATATCCAGAAGAAATGTGGACATCACACAGAGCCATGAAACCCATGACATTATGATGGTGAGAAAGAATGAAAAAGATGGGGCTAGCATGAAGGAGGTCTTGGTAAGACACATGGACCCTGAAAGTTGGACTATAAACCCTAAAATTATTTAGGATTCTGAAACATCAATAAACGTTATAGAACCCAATTGCCAAGGGCATGCTGGTATATACTCTATAATTGAGAAAAATTTCTGAATCATGCATTCTGTGCTACAATGAAGGAGAAAAAAATCCCTAATAAATGCACATAAGCTTCAGAAGCACATATATGCCATATATAGGAATTCTGCTCCAGCTCATATTTTAGTTGTCATGGAAAGAATGTTTTATCAAGTACAGAATAAAATGAAACGTGTCTTAACATCCTATCCAGGAGGTCTAATAAATCTTTTCTATGTTTAATGCTGTCTTGGCACCTGTTTCTCAGGATACCCAAGCTCATATACACAGCATGATTCCTCTAACAGGCAATCTTTGTGCCAGTTTCCATTATGTTGACTGAAACATTTTCAGATCTCCTTTTTAGACTGAGGCTCTCCCTGCCAAATTCTGATTTACTTCTCATTCCTTTACAAGTTTCAGATCTGCATTGACATGCGAATTGTTTTCCTGCATAATGCCCCCGAACACCCACTTTTTATATTAAATATTTTACAGGTGGTACCTCCCAACAGAGGATTTTTATTCCCAAGATAGTCTCAGTGTCCACTTACTGTAATATACAAACTTTGAAACATATCTATGTAAGATTTATACATGGACATTCATAGCAGATTTATTCATAATAACCCCAAACTAGAAACAACCCATGTGTTCTTTACTGTTGAAAGGATAAATAAAAGTAGAATATCAGTATAATGGAATACTACTAAGCAATGAAAAGTAAAGTAATAAATCACATACATGCACACAAGATAAATTTCAAGAATATTATTCTAATTGAAAAAAGAGCAGAAGAATGTGTACTGTATTATTCCATTTATATGAATCACTATAAAAATATAGTCCAAAGACACAGCAAAACAGTGGGTGCAAGAAACAAAGGCATAAGGTAGGGATTATGTGGGAAGGGCCAAAAGGAAGCTTTTTTAATTAATAAAAATATGCTGTTTATTAACTACGGTAATATACATTAGAGTGTATGTATTTTTGAAAGCTCATTAAAATGTTCACTTAGAAAGTGAGCATTTCTTGATATATAAATTATACCTAAATAAAGTTTATTTTAAGACTGTATGTCCAGGTTGATTATAGTTCATGGTGGCAAATAAATATATGCATGTATACATATAGATATAAATAAATACATAAATAAATTACTTGTCTGTTTCAAATCCCTCCAATACTATACAACTATTCATGTAAATATGATTCTGTGATTACAGATTTTTGAGTACCTACTTTGTCCCTGGCAATGGCCCAGACAAATGAAACATATTGATACACAAAAGATATAAAGACTCAGTCCTCAAAATCTGTACTTTATTCATAAACAGGATTCAGGAATGGGGTAAAAAGTTGTGTTGGGCTGTTTATGGAAGCCACTCTGAAAATACTGGAGAAAATTCATGAATAAAATTTTTTAAATTAGCCATCAAAATATCTGGGATATATTGTTTGAGGCATAGGAGACAATCCATGAAAAGTCTCTGAGATGGTAATGCAATTGGAATGTTTCAAGAACAGCAAACAGGTGGATGTAGTTTGTTTCAATGAGTAAGAGGAAAAGTGTAAAAAATGAGATCAGAAAGTCAGTCAAGGACAAGATTATGTCAGCCTTTGCAGGCTGGGAAAGTTACTTTAGATCATGCATGAAATAATCATGTTCCCTGAGCCCTAGATTTTCAGTGAATTTCTTCAGAAGCCATCGTGAGAACAAAAGTGAAGTGAAAAATTAGGATTCCTTACATTTGCCTTCTGTTTTTCTTACCTGCCTTGACAGTAGATCTTTGTTTTTATGTTGCATTCAGAGATTTGATATACTATTTTATTGAATTAAAACATTTCAAGCAAAAGAAATAAAATATTGCAGAGATAAATTAACAGTTTATTTTGATAAATGTATATCAGGGACAAGTCAGTATCCTAGATTCTTTACTTATTTCATCACTTCAACAAGCGTATGGGTTAAATGATATCCATATTTTCTAAAAGAAGTCACTTAAATTCAGACAGTTCGAGTCATATAGTCAAGATCACACAACTAGCAAGAACAGAAGAAGGATTCGAATCCAGTCCAGCCTAAGTCCGAGATGACATTCACTCCACTGTAACCACACTATTTCCCTGCCACTCTCCAGTTGTCATTCTCAAACATGCTTAATTCATTAAGTGTGTTCTACTCAGTGACAACTACTACTGGAATATCTGGGAATTATTTTTAAGAAATGCCTTGAATCAGGCCAGGATTTTTAGTTAAGAGAATACTTATTGCTATAGTTTGGCTAGTTTGACCCCTCCAAATACCATGTTGAAATCTGATTCCCAATGTTGGAAGTGTTAATGGGAGGTGTTTGGGTCGGTGGGGACTGACCCCTCACGAATAGCTTGGTACTGCCCACAGATTAATGAGTAAGTTCTCACTCTATTAGTTCCCACAAGAGCTGGCTAATAAAAAGAGCCTGGCACCTCTTCTCCCACTCTCTCTCTTGCTTCCTCTCTCCCCATGTGATCTCTGTATATGACAGCTCACCTTATGCCTTCTGCCATGAGTGGAAGCAGCCTGTGGCCCTCACCACACACAGATGTGGGTGCCATGTTTCTCGTACAGCTTGAAAACTGTGAGGCAAATAAACTTTTTCTTTATAGATTACTCAGCCTTAGGTATTTCTCTATAGCAACACTAAATAGACTAAGATACCCACTATCATACATATAATTAATGCAGGAGATAGACATGTACAGATCTGCTGATGGCTAGTAAAAGATTTTTTTTTAAGTGGGGGGTACTCCCTGTTATAATAAAATATACAAAAATAAGAAAATTCTAAATATCTCTTGAAAATATACAGTATTCAGGAAGTTCTACTGCTGGATGCTATAATTTTTATATTTTAATGATCTAGAAACAAGGTATCAATATAAATGTCTAATTATCTCTCTATATAAAATTATTGCATACATATCTCCATATAAATCTATACTAATCACTACTTAAGCTTTACTATTGTATCTACCTCTAAGTTTCTTGAGAATCATCAGCCATCAACTCAATGATCAAGAAAGAAACATCCCAATAACCCATATCTCTGTCAGGTATTACAGCAACCTTAAAAACCTGAGGTATATTGATTTTGCTCAAATATGACAGATATCGGAAGCTTCATTAATTCTTGAGAGGCCAGCAAAAACTGTATTATTGTTTTTAGGTACACATGAGCAAAAAGTGTTCAAACACCAATGAGCTTTAGAATATATATCAAGATAAAATCAATGTCTTTCAGGTTAATCTCCATTATGCATTTACAGCAGTGAGTGGTTTTCCTAAATGTGCCTTCAAAACTTCCAATTCTAAGTAAAAAGCATTCTATTCACATGGTAAGCTCTCTCATAACAGTTAAATTATGGAATGTATTCAATTTAGCTGTGAAATTAAAGAACCAAAATTGATTAGAGGGATGTCTTATCAGGAAAGATTAAAGGTAATACATATTTACTTTTAAGCTAAAAGGGAAACAGGTAACTCTGTACACAATTTGAATAAAGCAAATGTCAGAGTAAAGAAGTATTATTTATTTTGATAAGAGATATTATTCAGCTGAGAGTATTGATATGAAATACAGAAAAGGGGATATTTTGGTAAAATTTGAACTATAAGATAGATGCAAATTTTGTAAGACAGTAGTAAAATTAAAATGGACTGCCTACTTCTAAGAAATGTGTTAACTTTACTCAAGGAGTGGGCAGAAACCAGATGATGTGTTATGTTTTTTGTCTTTACTGATTTTACAACAGTTTTCTGGAGGGAAGGGAACACGGTGGACTTTGAAGAACTTCTGAGACTCTGTTCATTCTAGATTTCACATAAGGTGCATTCACCAACAATAATAATAATAAGTTACATATGGAAGACCAACTATGTGTTATTCAAACTGCAATGAAACTGCATTAATTAAACTGCATCAAATACTTCAGCATAAAGATTCCCAATATCTGGATTTAAATTAAGTGGATTTCAAAATGTGTGCTCTTTACTCCCTAAAAGAGAAAAGACAAAGCTAATAATGACAACAATATAACCAAACAACAGCAATTATAACAATAGCAAAAATAACTTCTAGTCCAGTGTGTCCAGGAGTGAGCCAAGGTGTGAAATATGAATTGGCTGCACCCTCATCACTCCCATTTCATGGAACTCACACAAAGTGGTCCTCATATTGTATTATTTGTTAGTCTGGTGTTAAAAATAAGCAAGTTTCATACAATACAGTCTGTTAATATAAGCTAAAGGCTGTATCCAATGCTTAATTGAAGAAACAGAGACAGAGATCTCCTCTTGCAGTAGAAGGAAAGGAGGCTGTCTTAGACATATCAACGAACTTAAAGAATATCAAAGGGTAATTTTGTTTTATCTGCAACTATGCCTTAAATATTGACTTTAGAACAGAACCCCTGTATAAGACGTAACCCCACTCCACTCAAATTAACTCCTTTTGTTTTCACACCATCAAGTAGACACTTTTATTGATCCTGTTTATGAAAAGAAAGTTAAGGAATGTGAAAGTTTTGTAACTTGTCCCAAACCAAATTAGCAATCCAGTAAGTGGCAGAGACATTATTCAAATCCGAATTTGTTTGATGACCAAGCCTGTGTTTTTATGCAGTTTCGTATAGTCCAATTTAGTGATTTTTCAAAACTTTAGTACACATCAGCATCACCTGAATGTGGTGGTATATATAACTTCCTAACCACATTCAGTAATGTTACATTTGCATCTTGAAGTTGCCCACAGTAGAAGTACTTACCCCACAAAAATAAGTAAACACTACAAATCAGAGCCTTTCTTCTTTTTTAAAAGATGTATTACTAGACCCTACCACAGAGTTTCTTACTCAACAGATCTCAAATGGTTCCCAATAATTTGTTTTTCTCACAGGTCCCAAGTAATGTTGTGGCTGGTGTCTGGGTCCACATTTTGAGAACCAACAATTCAACTCATTTTTTTCTCCACTTCCATATAGCTTTATTACAAACATTGTATAATAATGTGAGGTACTATATATTAATAAACCCATATTTATCCAGGCTTTTAATTGGATATTAATTGATATTAAATTAATCTTTTAGAAAATTTTAGGAGACTGTATAGACAACTTTAAGCTAGTAAAGGTAAAATACGTAAAATTTTATTAGTAATGTACATGTAAAGTGAAATATATTGTCTTTTTATTCTTAATACAAAATATTTTTTTAATTTACAGTAAGCTTTTTCTTAATCCCAAAAAAAACCTCTTTTTTTCTGTAAAAAAACCAAGCATGTTAATATTTGAACTTATACAATAGTTCTTAAGAAAGTGTAAAATGTCATCTCAGCAGTTTTAATATTCATAAGAATTATGTTCTTAATTTTATATGGAAGCTTACTGGTCTTATTTATTTCAATTTTACTTGTTTAAAATTTCAGCAATTCATTTCTATACACTGTTATTAAGTCCATTCTTAAAATTATTTTTCTTAAAATGCTAAGTCCAATGGCAAAAAGAGGGACAATATAGAATAAAAGTGTCTACCTGATGGTGTGAACACAAAAGGAGTTAATTTGAGTGGAGTGGGGTTGCTTCTTATTCAGGGGTTCTATTCTAAAGTCAATATTTAAGGCATAGTTGTACATAAAACAAAATTACCCTTTCATATTATAATAAAGTATAATAAACATTAATTATAAACTATAAAATATTTGGGTGATTTTTTTACTAGAAATATTTGAAGGCACATAATTATTTATAACTACCATTCAAACTCTGACTTAATTACTTTGTATTTATTATTGATTGATCCCTTACTAAAATAGTAATGTATTAAATAATATTTGAAAGCAGCTTAATTTAAATAAGAAACTTTTAAAGAATACATTTATAAATTTATAAATAGCATCTATATCAGGTACTACTGTCTCCTAGGTTAACATATAAACCAGATGCTCAGTTCTGAGAGAGAGAGAAAAATAGAGAAAAAATTTGTATATTTAAAAGCCAATTTAAAAGCCAAAATATTCAGGATAAGTTCCTTGAATTCTGTGTTCTATGCATTAGGACCAACACATTCCCAAACTCCAGGGAGCAACCCTGTACAGACAGGCAGTGCACGCTATGCTGGAGAACATGGTAGCTCTATTGTGTATTTTTGAGTCAAATATTTTTATTGGAATTGGTCCTAGAAGATGGTTTATAATTGTTTAAACCATGTGCATCAATATGTTTTCAATATGAAACTTAGCTTTCTCATTCTAAGAGCCTCAAAATGCTGCTTACCACACACTTGTCAGGCATCCATATTAATTGATAGTTACCATTACATAATTGATATAGTCCCAGGATTAGATTATTAGAACATTGGATATATGTTGTAGTTTGGAATCAATATACCCATATTGCCTAACCGTTTTCTTGATTGGGTTTTCCAGAATCTTTTAGAAGTGGCTAAGTAAGTCATTCCTTTCAAAAATAGTACATTGTCAGGGAATTTGATGAAACGTTTTCTATTTCATTGTCAAACCATCTTTAACCATTCTACTTTGAGCTCCACCAATCACCTGCATTGAAAAGCACCATAAAACAATTAAGCTTCTTTTGGTGAGAATAGATGAGTAAAATATCTTAGCTCTTGGTTCCAAAGGCGCAACATGATACAGGTTGGCAAGGAAGGCAGAGGCATTGCTTTTTGGCTTCAAATAGCTTCATTGCTGGCTGCTGTGAAAGAAGTATGTTTTCAGCAGGCAGAAATTTGACAGGAATACATAAGCTATTTTGGCAAGCACTTTTGCATTTGTCTTTTCCAGCTGATGCACCAAGATGATGAAAGGCCCCAAATAAATTAACAATCTTCTTCATTTTCTTTTTCCTTTCCTCCTTAAAGCCAATAGAAATATAGTGCAAATTGAAAAAAGATTGGGAACAAAAAGATGGAAATAAATAATGACTAAGAAGGATAACTGAGAGAATTCTGTGAACTCTGAAGCAGCTTATTCTACTTGAAAATGTGTAAAAAAATAATTCAACACATCTTTAATAAATTCTCATTACATGTGGGACATTGGACAAATAAAAAGTTGAAAACGCAGCTTTTGTTCTTATGGAAAGATAGAACCTATTAATAGAAACATAGTGTGATTAATAGTGTAGTAATAGTATGAACAAATGTCAAAGTGTATATAGAACCTGGTCAGTTTCCACACTTACCCTACATTGTTGTATAATTTTGGGCAAGATACTTCATCACTTAAAGACTGATTCTTCTTATCCCTGTCTCACTGAAACATGACTAGAGGAAAAGGCAAATCTTCATCTCTTAAGTTTAGTTAAGTGAGAAACTTATCTTCCTTTTGTACTCTAAGGCATGGGTACAAAATAAAGTCATCAAAGTAAGTATTCATACTGGTCAGAAAAAAATAATAAATGAAGTGAATTCGGTATAACCCAGTAGGAGTTACTCTGACTCTGATAAAATGTAGAGGTTATGCCCCAACTGCATGTATTCAATTAAAAAAAAAATAGAGCATTCTAGACATGGGAGACAAACATGTACCATAAAACCAAATAAAGAAACAATAAAGGACAGTTATCAATAAAGTCTCACTTGACCTTTACAGAATAAATAATGTAAGGAGGAGGAGGAAGAGACACTACTGACTGAATAGTCAAGAAAGGTGTCATACTGGAGGCAGAACTTAAGTTCAGCTTTGACACGTTGATATTTAGAAAATTACAGAGGATCAGAGGCTATTATTCTTATGTAAGGGCCATATTTTCTATGTGTATCAATTCAGAGGTTGGAATATTCACTTTTTTTCTCAAAGAAGTTTGAATAGACTGGACAAGAAAGTCTAGATAAGGTACCTTGAAATGAGTTTAGAAAATATAGATCAAGTTGAAATTTTATTGAAATTATCAACATGAACTTTAAATTGCTGGAAAGTATTGAGAATGTAAGAAATGGCTGTTAGCGTAGTTTCATAAAAGTGACAAGTGTAAAAATGGCATAGAAATGTATTATTAATATATTCAATATTTTAAAGTCAAAACCAGTAAAGGAGATTTGGTATTCTATTATTCTGTATGTTTCCATTATTATAGGCATTATAGGACTTAAGCTAATGTAGAAAACTATTTAGTATGGCTTGAAGAAAGTTCTGCTTCAATAAAGGGAACTAGGGGAGAGAAAGACTTGAAGCAGGTTTTAGATCTCCAAATACATGCCTTTTGCTCTTTGACATAAAATAAGAAAAACAACTTTATGCATAAGCCATTTTTCCTTTATATATAATGTGAACTTCAATCTTCTAATATTTAAAGTTAGAAATAGACCACTGATGTATATTAAAGAAAAGTAGAATTATGTACTGACACATAAAATGTTTTCCACTAAAACTATCCTGCTAAAGTTCTCATGGTAGAGTTTATAAGATACATTTAGAAAATTTAGTTCCAAAAAAACTCCTAAAATTTCACAAATAACTTCCTTGGCCATATTTGAAATTATAGTTAGTTTGTCAAAAGAACTTATTCAGCATATTGGATTCTAATATTTGAAGAGCTGCGAAAACTTACCATATTTAATTTATATGAAAGAAAATTATTTTTTAAAAATTACATTCCTCATCTTCCATTACCATGCCTGAGAAATTAAAGTAGCAATAGTAGTCTCATATTTACTAATTTATTAAAATCCAGATATGTTTTTTCCTCAACCTGGTAACTGTTGTTAGTTATTAGATGTAAAACAAAGAAATTATATTAATTAGGAGTCAAAATTAATTGAAGGGATACACTAGAATCTAAAAATGTAATATCAACAGCAACACTTGCAGAGGTTTAATTTAATTAAAGACTTACAAGTCAACAAGTGAGTTTGCTCTGAATGCCAACTACTTTGCTCCATCTCTACTATGACCACCTGGTCCATATGTCATAATTGCTTACCTGGATTATGTCAATAATTCCCTAAATGGTCTAGCTGCTGTCTTTCTTGTTCTCCTGTGATCCGTTCTCCAAACAGGCACAGGTCTATGCTCCAGCCCCAGTGACTGTCTTTTCACTACTTAAACATGCAAAGCTTCTTTGGATATTGCACCTGCTATCCCTCTGCTGGGATGCTCTGTCATCACATGCTCATTTGCTTTGCTTCTTACTACCAACCTCATTTCTGTGCATAGGTCACCACCTCTGCAGGCTTCCCAGACTGCATTTAAACTAGCTACCAACCACATGCATATTCTCTCACATTATCCTTGTTATAGTCTTCATAACATTTAATTTCTCATGTCTATTTTCTCTAGAGAATATAATCTCCATGAGAACAAGGATTTCTCTATCTCACTTACTACTGTATTTCCAGTGTCTAGAATATTTCTAGAATAAAATAGACTCTGAAAAATGTTTGCTAAATAAAGGGATGACTTTATTGAAGAAAATATTAAAAAGTGGATAATTTTATGAGGTTTAAATCATTTATTGATTCTGATTGTTGACGATCAAAATTTTAAATTTAGAAGAGACAAAGCACAACTGGAATCGTCTTTTTTGTTACTTCTTTTGACCATAGGATGTGCAGATGTATAAGAATATTAATAATGATCATTATGACTAATTAACACATGACATGATTTGAAAACATAATTGGAATGTTATGAATATATCAAAATAAGAATTAAATAATTTTTGTTTCAAATATTTGTGTAAATATAAAATCCTGATAATTATAAAGGAATAAAATGCTCTTATTCTTTCATTTTTACATAATTTCTGTCTGAATAATTAAATGTCATTTTGCCTATGTGTATAACTGGTTCTATTTGGGTATGTAACACAGTGATCCCTTTTCATTTGATTATATATTCCTATTTTAACTGTTTTAGAAAATTTGTTTTAATGACAAGAATATCTAATATAATTAATATAATTGATATCCATTTGTAGGTCAAAGAAATCTTTTGCAGGCACTATTCTGAGTGCATCTCTAATCTATTTCTAAATTAATAGTCCATATTTCACAATTTGTTAAAAAATGGAAATTAAGAATATACTTTTAGGAAAGTCAACTAAAATATAAAACACATCTTAAATTTTCAAGTGATGAAAAATATGGTTATTTGAGTGATGCCTGGAAGTTGAAAGCCTCTATTTTTCCCCTCAAATGTTATTTAAATAGAGTGTCTGATTTTTATAGCACTCGCCATTCTTCAGTTAGCTGATAATTTAAAACCCTGTGATGAAATATTTTAAACATTAATGTTTTCAGAGCATAAAATGTATAAGTGCAAATTGCTTATATTGCCAATGAATTTTTAACTTTCAGAACTGTAAATTCACTCAAAATTTGGCATGCTGGGAACCATGAAGATACTGTCAATACTTAATTTCAGCATATATTCCACATGATTTTGACACAACTCTATGTGTTTATATTTAATGAAATCTGTAGTGTCTCTAAAATGTGTACTTCGCATTTGATATGCTTTTTCAACATTAGCTCATTAATCCTCTAGCTTTTCTAACAAGTCATAGAAAAGTGAGTGTATCCCCAATGCAAAAATCCACAGTATAAATTTAGCATTAAGTTGTTCATGACTGGAAGCCATAGAAATTAGGATAAGTGATAAATAATATTATAGATAGAAAAGTTAGGAAGATAACTCAAATGCCATTTGTTCCTAAACTAGAATGCAGTCAGAATGATCAAAGTTTTATTGTCATCAGAGCAATTCTTTCAACAATTTGTCCAGAGACAAATAAATGGAAAGGTTTGAAAAGATAACTCATAAAGCAATTAGACATGCTGCAAGGAATGTTCTGCATCCTTCTCTCTCTCTTTCCTACTTTCTTTCCCTCCATTCCTTCCTGGCTTGGTTTTCTTTTTATTTGCTTTTCAACATTTACCCTTTTGAAAATAAATTTAGTAAAGAGATTAAGAGTTGATATTTACTATTTAGTAAGTATAGCTACATACTTTTTATTTATTTAGTTTATAAATGTCCATTCTCTGGCAAAACTCTCCGTCTCATCTCCATTTCATTGAACATTTTAGTCACAGTTATTTTCATATTCTGATCTAATAGCTTCAAACTGCCAGGCTAATTTTAATTGAGTACTGGAAATCTTTAATAAAACTTTACAGAAATTATTAAAGGCTCTGGATCATAGTATTTTTCTCTGGAAGGGATTCACTTTATGTTCTTTGAGTCTCCTAGGCCAGGTATTTTTCGAGGCCTCTCAACCACAGCAGTTGTGATGTACAATTTCTGTCTCAATAATCGGGTCAAACTCAGACTTTAGAAATTTTTTAGAAAAGATGAGGGACTCATCTTCTCAGTCCCTAGCAATCATTTTGAGTCAACAGATGACACAGAAGGTGAATAGGAGTTAAGTGTTATTGTTAACATGGGTAGGAAAGTAAGACATGAGCAGAGGAAGTACAGAGCGGGCCATGTAAACAAATGGGACACTAAGTAAGAAAACCCACCCCAAGAGAAGCATAATCACAAGTGTCACAGAATGGCAGTGTAAGAAAAATGAGACATAGCCAGAAAGAATATGAAAGCAAGCAATATAAACAAATGGGATGCTGAGTAAGAGAACATACTGTAACAATAACAACATAAGGTTAACCTCAGCTATCACAAGAAACACGACAGAAACAACATAGGATACACTAAACATTACAGTTCCCCCCCACCCCCCACCAGTGGGCTTTGGATACCACGACACATGGGAGCCTAACCATATAAGGTGGAAAACTACTCCTGCCCAAAGGCAGGAAGGAGACAACATCCCTCTTGATCAAGAAAAAAAAAAAAGGAGAAGAGACAACATCAAGAAGAGGGAGAGGCCAGACAGGAAAGAAAAGGAGAAACCCAAAGAGACCCCAGTGCCACCGTCTGCTCAGATGTGTGCCTGCTTCTACCCCTTTTGGAGTATAATATCGCTTGCTAATTATAACACAGAAACCCCAGGGCCACAGTGCACTCAGTTCTGTGCCCGCTCTTAACCCCTTTAAGAGTGAACTTTTGCTTTAATAAACTTTGCTGCTTGCTGCTTCAAACCTGTCTCTTGCTTTCATTCTTTGATAGTAAGAAGGCAAGTACGGAGGAGTTCACATCGACAACTGGTAACATTATGTTGATCTCCCTGCATTTCCCTCCTACATACCTCCTCAGATGTTGGCTGCATGGATAACCCTCAGGGTTCTTAAAATAATCATTTATGTTGTTAGCATTGGTCTGATACAATCTTACCACATTCAGAAATAAAACTGATTTCTAAAATATTTCATAGAATCCATATTTACAAGAACAAGATATGTTTAAATAATAAAATTATTTCTTCTACTGATAGCTGAGAATTTTTCTGCACCAAAACAAAACTGCTTTACAATTTAAGATATGGAAGGTATAGATTCAAATAAGTAAAGTTTTGGGGACAGTTTTTGACTAAGCATGTGATTTTAGTTGGGCCAGTTAACTTCTCTTAGTCTCATTATCGTTTTGAGGGAAATCAACTTTTTCAGCTTCACTCCCTCTATGAGTAAAGATTATTTGAGAAATGAAAAAAAAAAAAAACAAATTGAGATTCCCAGAATAAAAGTTCAACAGAAAAGCAAAGCATTATTTTGACAAAGGAGCTTTTTTTTAAGTAAGGGATTGCTTCATTGAGAAATCTGAACTAGTTGTTGTACCAAGTATATTACACTCGTCTGTGCCATCAGCTCTCCTATGTTAGCATAGTTAACAAAGAGGAACAGGGTTAGTGGGGATATCATAAAGTTAAAACAGTAAAAATTGGATGAGTACAGAGTATGTGGAAGTTTTTCAGGACACTGGGTGGAGTTTGACAGCTATTTAGAGAGAGGTAGGAAGCCAAACAAGGGTCATGCATAAAGGAATGTGATGATTAGGTTTCCTTTTAAAGAACAACCTTTTCAGATGGTTGCCATATTCTGAATAGACTGAAGAGAAGGGCAGAAACCAGAGGGGCAGTAGGAACTAATACCATAATCATTGCTGATCACTCTTATTCTGTCAGGAAGGCAAATGTTTGTGAGAAGACCTCTAGTAGGTCACATCTCATGCTCAGCTGGCCAGTTTCCTTACTCTTGAGCTGCACAAGTATCTAAGAAATGAGACATCTGGTATTTTCAGTGAATATAGTAGACAGCAGACTCTGCAGGCAAGAAAAATGGGAGAAATAGCTCTTGGTTAGGCAATCAGTAATGCTTTTCATGGTGAGCTTTGGGCTAAAAGCATTACAAATACCTTGAAGCTACTAAGTAGAATATTAAATTGTTAAATTTTTTATTTGAGAATAGTCTTTCTGACTACACTAGAAAAATGGACCCTCAGCAAGCAAGATAGGAAGTAGGGAATCCAATTAGGAAGCTGCTTCTGTAACTCAGGAAACACACGATAGCATATGAGAGTAGCCTGCAATTGATTGAAAGTGAGAGCAGGGGGTCACGGAAAGGAAGCATCAATGATGTTGCTCACAGCAGATTCTGGAATGGACAAATGGGAAGATTATGTTGCCATTATTGAAATTTGTGTTTTTCTTTTGTTTTGAAGGGCAGTATATTTGGAAAGGAAATGATGAGGTTAGCTCTGGTTATGCTGAGTTCAAATGTCGTTGGAAAAATCTAAGGAATAATATGAAAAAACAAGGTATGAAGCACAAGAAAAATATAAAAGCTCAAAATATAGATTTGAGAGTTATCTATACACAGATAATTCTATCCAAAGTATAAGATATTTAATTCAGAAATAATAAGATTGGATTAAGATGGTGTTCTGATCAAACACTTTCACTCTCTTTCCTGCTCCATATGAAAAGGGGAGAGAGAGAGAGAAAGGTGCAAATAGCAAAGAAAGAGAGAATTTGAAAAAGAAAACATTTGAAGGAAAGATATTAAAGAGAGTAAACATGTTCACTCTTACAATATAAAGAGCATATACAATGTAATCTCCAAAAACCTAGAGTGAAAAGAAACCTTAACCCCAAGACACATGTGAGAAAATACTGTAGCACAAATAGAAGTATTAATAATTCAAAGGAGCTAACCCTAGAATTTGAGAAGAGAAAGAGTAAAATTATTGTCTCAGATACAGGCAAAATAAATTTCCAACAAAAACAAATGTTATTGACAAGTTCTCTTGGGCATGCATGCCAAATTTGTAGTCATAAATTTAAAGGAAGGCAAATCAGCATCATTGCTTGTTTCTGAAAATTAAGTGAAGTTTTGGATGTAACCATACTTGGAGTTTAACCAAGTGGGTAACACAGATGGGGAATAGATTATGTGTTTTGATTGTATTAAGGGTGAAATTATGATGATGGACCAAGGAATATAAGCTGCATATAGAGAATATAGCAGGGCTCAGGATGGTGGCAGACACAGAAAAAAGTGGTAGAGTCAATGGATTATACGATCCAGGGAAATCAAGGCCTTGTTGACATGTGCAAAGTATGTCAAAAAGTATGTTAGGAAGTATGTTAGGAAGTCGTGGTAAGAGAGTGTTTATACAAATGTCCTCACTATTTGCACATAGCCAAAAATGTACATTTTTTTTATATTTGTAAATACTCCAGCAGTTACTGTAAGAAAAATTAAGTTCATATAAAATATTATCACAAGCAAATATCACTTCACTAATAGGCATGCTAAGGGAGAAACACAC
This sequence comes from Avahi laniger, assembly GCA_963575035.1. Taxonomy (NCBI): domain Eukaryota; kingdom Metazoa; phylum Chordata; class Mammalia; order Primates; family Indriidae; genus Avahi; species Avahi laniger. Next base: position 38,853 of record CAUYSK010125583.1, read on the forward strand.
ATACACACACGCACACTAATTGGCAGAAAAATGCACAAAAATGCTAGTTTGTAACAGAAAATATCAGCCCAAACACGCAACTTTCCAGAAGTTCTAGGATTATGTGAAGCGGTGGAGCTCCACGTGCTGTGGTGTGCCCACCCATTTCCCAGCTGTGCCACCACAGTCAGCGACATTTAAGGAAGGTCAGCAGAGCTCTGTGTCTTCCAAAGGAGAACCACCACTTGAGCCAACTCTGACACCAGAAGCCTCACTGCTGTAACTGAGCTGTGGAAGGCTATACTTAGAATAGAGTCCCCACTTTTTAATTAAAAAACAATTAAGATACCTTTGCCTTGCATACTCATTTATCTCATCTCTTCCCCTTTCTCTATCTCTTTCTCTCAGACTCTTCCACACCCTTTTAATCCACGTGGTCTAACAACAGCTAGATCTTCTACACCTTAAACCACCTCTCCACATATTCTTTCACATAATTTCTCTTTGTGAAATCTGAGGCTCATTGCGCCTATAGCTGTCTTAGGGTTGGCTATTTCTTTCTCCCACACTACATACCTACAATGGGCCTGGGGCTGGAGGTGAAGGAGTGTCCTCCTGGCTCCTAACTAATGGTTCCGGGTATTTCTCATTACTCTCTTAAAACCCAACTCCTTTGAAACTCATATAATCTGACTATATCTTAAACTATTTCTAAATTTCTAAAGTTCATAGTCAATATAAATCTTTCATTTAAGTTTTAACACCTAAGTCATCATTCTTCTCTTTATCACTAATATGTAGTAGGTCAAAGGCCCAAGCCACTTGAAATTTCAGATCTTTCTGATCTTTGGCATTGTCATTTGGAATATTTTCCCATTTATCCACCTAATCTCATAGTCATTATCTATGCATTTTTACTAACAATAAATATATTGCATCCAAACTCTTGATTTAAAGCAAACTCTTGTTATGGTATACAATAATAAGAACTAACATTTATCGAGCTCATGTCATATGCCAGACACAAACCTAACAGTGTTACACATATTATCTCTACTAATACCCAGGAATGACATCATAAAGTAAATATCATTATCAATAATTCTTTCTAAATGAGGACATTGAAGCACAAAGAAATTAAAGAATTTATGCAGAATGCTCACAGATTTTGGAGAGAAGCCACAATTTAAACCCTGACTCTAGACCCAATACCTTTAACCAGTGTACTATCCTGTTTATCATTCAATACAAAATATAGAGTTTCATGTTGAAATTATCAAAGCAAGGAGCAATAATGTAATGAAGCAAAATAGAAAATTTACTGTCGCACAAGAGGATATGTTGAGATATGGGGGGAAAATATCAACTTATTTTTTGTTAAGGTTTATGTATTTGTCACTGATTCTTTACTTTGCTCATTATTTATTGCCTACCTATGTTCTGTATGAGAGGGGTTGGTTAAGGCTAAATAAAATATGTCCTTGCACATAACTAATAGGTTGTCTATGCTATGATCATAGATGTGTGTGTGTCTGTATATGTGTGTGTGTATTTGTCAATGCTATTTGAAAGATTTCAAGCACTAGAAAAGTTCAGGAAAGTCAGTGGTTACTTCAGGCAGAATGAACAAGAAGAATTAACTACAAAGGAGAATTGAGCTATATTATAAGTATATGCTTATATGTCTTAAGTACATAAGTATATAATATGGGAATTTCAAGTCAAAGTACCCGCAAGCATGAACACACACAAAAAAATGCATATTTACAAAATGTCAAGTAGCTTGATTGTGTTGGAGAATTAGTATATATGAAAAAGGAATAAGAGTCAATAGGAATGGAATGATGAATTGGAACAACATTATCAAAGGCTTAGATTGGACGTTAATTTTTTTACAGTTTATTTAATATATATACTGGGAAATCTGAAAATGTTTGATCAGAGAAATGCTGTGATAATAGCTGTATTTTAGGAATATTAATCTGGAAGAGGTTAATAATATAAATCAACACAATAATTTCTGAGTTGTAAAATCACTATGTAGGTTTTTATAATACATAGGGGTAAAAGAGAGAAGGATCTTTTTGGAATTTGCTATAACTTAAACAGTAATTTCTGGTAGCTTTGATTTTATAACTCTATGACCTCAGTCGGAAATTACTAATGTAATATTACAAATCCTTAAAACTTCCAATAGCAATTAAAGAAAGAGAATAAATCTGAAAAAACATTAAATTTTAATGTACCAAATAGTAAAAATGTTCTCAGAATACATTTCTCAGTTTAATTTCCTTTTCATAGTTGTTTCTCTGTGTATGTGTGTGTATATGTGTGTGTGTGTGTAATCCACGGGGTTATAATATGTGATGGATCTCACTTTCTTTGTGTTCTAAAAGGAAAGAGGCAGTTAGACTAACACTGAGCAACTCAATATATTTCATCACTTCAACCTTATCCTTGACTAAATAACTGTTTAAAAAATCAAACACCTTGTGACTAAAAAGCATGTTCTGTAAGAGAAGCTGAAGATCTGTTCGACTAAAATTTGTCCTGCAAGGACAGCATATGCCATAACTACATTCATTCATTGTCTTTAAAACTTTTTATTAAAACCTCCACTCCCCATCAAATGAATGATTATCATACAATAAATTATATATTATATAGATGAGCTCCAAAGAGTCATGTTATCATTAATTTTATGTATATGGTTCTATTTTCTTTTAGGTAACAAAATATCTGAACACTTACCAATTTTAAGAAAAAAATAATTATTTCCAAAATCTTTCATAGTTAAAAATTCATAACAACTTGAAAAGTGAGTGCAAGAAAAGTTACTTTTTCCTGAAGGAAGTTAAACCCACTGTAGGTCAGCAGTACTGAATATTTCTTTCTGTCACTAGTGAGAAAGATTTTATCTTTGGTCCACTTATTAATATTATCCAAAAACATTTTCGGATCATTCCTGCAGTTCAAGCTATTTTTGTAATGGAAATTAGTTATGGGAATATTTATTCTACCTTTAAAATAATCCTCACGAACAAAAATTAATTTGCTTTGTAATATTTCATTATTAGGTAAGCATAGAATGTAGCAGAAGAATTTAAAGAATCTGTTGAAAAACCAAAGTAGCAGAACAGGCCTGATATCTGAACTGTACATACTCATCTATTCTTTTTTTCCTTTCCCAGTTTGGGATGAAAAAAGTGACATTTGTTGTGCCTTATCATTTCTATGATTAAACATGTAATTTGGAAGTAAGAACACGTTGTAAATATGGCTAAACAAAACCTTCATCCTTTACATAGAGGGGGTAATTAGGCATATGCTGCAGATACTTCCAAAAGCCCAAAAGAGGGGTTTTCTTCCCAGTAATCTAAACTTGTCAAATATATTTTTAAATGAAATGTTTCCCAGCTTTCTTTGTTTTGAAATTCAGAAAGTTGTTTGCATATATTAAGTCCAAATATCTAAATGTGTTGAAAATGATGTTTGCAGTATCTAAAAATATTTGTTTTTACGGCAAGCAGCATACATATTTAAAATAAATCAGTTATTCATTTCTTTTTTTTTTTTTGTCTGTTTCTAGATATGAAAACCAAATTAGTCTCTTCTTTAAACAACAACCTTCAGCTGGAGCTGGGATTTCTCTACAAATGTTAGTACTCTTTTTGGTCTAGAGAAATTGAGTAAGTAGTCTTCATAATGAAGTCTAGGATTTTTGTCTATTTTCTGAATTATTTTGCAATCAAAGACTGTTTTCAACCTGCTAAGATATTTGATGCTGCCAAATATTTTGGGAATTCATTATACACCCCATTTATCTGAAGATAAGACTTCTTGCAACCTCAGCTAGCCAGTAAAGTCACAATCTTTGTAAAGATTCACCAGCCATCCAATCATTTTTGTGCCAAAACCTTTATGCCTCATTCTAGAAGGAATTCTTGACTCTTACTCCAAATTTACTGGCTCTGTTGTAATAATCCTAATACAATGTTTTGAAATATTTTCTACAGAAAATTATAGAAAATATGTTAAAAGAATTGACAGAAAGCTACTTTTAGTACTAATGAGCCTAGGCACAGGAGATGAAATGGATGACAACTTCATCAAAGGTACCAAAAAGTAAAGACTATACAAAGAGAGTATCTAGTGCCTTAGAAGCAGCTTGTTCCCTTTCATCACCTTGGACAGGAACACTATATGATATTCAGCTAAGTCACTCATGTTTCTCATAATCATGAGTCATTAAAAATAGTTAAATTAAGTTTCATATATTATGTTAAAAGGGGCATGGCAGTTTGTCAAATATTAGATTAATATCCCTCAAGGGGAAAATAAGTTATTCTTTCTTTTCAGTTTCATGGCTTAAATGTATCTTTAGGAAACTGCTTCACAGGTAAAAATTCATCTCCCAAAGACGGAGATGTAAAATGGAGTTTGTGGGTAGAATATGTCATTTATTTGAAACTGAAATTGAAATGATCTATCATTAATCATTCTGTAAAACAATCAGATTTTTTATTTATATTTTGCAAACTGTTTTAGTACACACTATTTTATTTCATGGTCACAACTCTGTGATTTTCATACAAGAAAACTGAGGATCAAAGAGATAAGTGAATCACCCCAAGTCACAGAGCTGATAAATGACAGAACACTGCCATACATATAAATGTCATCAAATCGAATTGTTTCTGTTTCCTTCAAAACCTGACAATTTCCCATTTTTATCCAGATATTGTACATATCAGTATGAATATCTGTCACATTATAGACTACATAAAAATCAGCAGCAAATGAAAGTCATAGCTTACTCCAGTAAATGACGTTATTCCTTTGAATTCTAGACAAAATTGAAAATACTTTCCCATGGGAAAAATAACCTGCATTATCCTGAATTTCCAACTCTTGTTAGAGAAGCTTAACTTTAATATAAAACTCATAGCACTGTAACTAAGGTAGTACATGCAGGACTTTTATAGGTTTCTAGGAGTTTAAAAAATGTTGCCCATCTTTCTTTTGCTCAAATGGCATCATGTCATTGCATATTCCTACAAAGACAGCAAGGAGAGACAAGACAAAGAAGTAGTTAAGAGTGTTCCAGAATCAGATACTATAGATGGAAATCTAGTCTTTCTAATTTCTCAGATTTGTGACTTTAAGCAAGTTATTTATCACTGAGTGCCTTCTATTTTCTTCTGCAAATGGGAATAATGATATTATTTACCTCAGCTTGTCATGAGGATTAATGAATCCAAACTTATTCACATAGGTTAAGAGCTTTGTGTAAAAGGATCCTTCCAAGCCTTGCAACCACTCTAAGATTTAGGTGTTTTTATCCTTATTTTGGAGATGTGGTCATGGAGCCTTGGAATGTTTATTAACTTGCCCAGTGTCAAACAGGTGTGTGCGGCAGAGCAGGAAATAAAACACAGGTTTGATTATAAAGATTATAAAGTCTCTGTTTTAACCATTATGGTATATTTTAATCTATAAGAAGGTAATGTATAAAATATCATATTCCATAAAGTAGTACCTTATTTAATCAGTTCAGTAAATGAGAAATTACATTAAAGATTTTTTTTCTTGAAATTAAAAATTCCATGAGTTTCTAAAAAAAAAAAAGTTTGTTTTTAAGAGGTATCTTAGAATTCAAGGATAGATAGATGGTTTACCAAAGGTTACAATGGTTGCCCATACCAGATCATATTAGTTACCATTTATTGAGCAACTACTGTATTTCAGCACCTATTATACCTTATATCCAGATTTCATAACAACAATATAACATAAAGACCTATGTATGCAGTTGAGAACACTGAGGCTATTAAAGTTTAAGAAATTTACTTAAGGCTATCCAGGTATGAAGTTGCAGACTGATAAAATGAAACCAAGTTGGCTTAGCTTCCAAGCCTACACTTTTTCTACTATGTAAAAGTGCCTCTCTCTATAAGCTTCTTCCAGAGGGCAAAACAGTATCTTCACCATGTTTGTGCCTACCTAATGATAACGTCCTTACTCATGTGAGATAATGTCCCTGACGTGCCTCCACATTCTTATTCTCTCATTTCAAACTCAAGAATATTTAGTTTAATTTCTTTATTTTCGTTTGTCATCCATCCACTCACCCATCCAACCATCCATCCTTACTCATCCTTTATTTCATGTATTTATTGAACAGATGGTTACTGAGCATATTCTCTGTGCTAGTGCTCCACTTGGTGTTGGGGAGGAGATGCAATTTTAATTATAAATGAGTGTGTGTGTATGTGTATGTGTGTGTGTGTATGAAACAAATCTAATTTATGAGAGAAAAGAACACTTTTTGAGAAATCCTAATTAGCCAGAAGCCTGAAATGAGCTACCTACTCAAAGGTGAAAGGTGGTTTTATTTAAGATCTTTTACTTCCAGGTTTTCTTGGGTCTATCCAATCTTCTTCACATTGATGTGTTCTATTTTTTGTCTCAGCTACTCAACTAGTCACTTAATAATACCGTATTATGAGTGGGCAACAGTGAAAGACTGTTGAGAAGGTTTAAATCCCTTGAGAAAGCAACGTTAACATTTTGTCCTATTGCCTGTGGTAATAAGTGTACAAATCATGACCTAAAGAAAAAAATAAACAAATAATAAGCAAAAAATACTTTGTACCCTGTTATAAACAAAAAATCAACAGAATCATTCTTTCTGTCTCTAGTCCTCAAAATAAATGGAATTTTGGACATTTTTCACATACTAATACTTTAATAACTTTATTCATTATTTTTATAGTGCTGTCATCTGAAGAAATGAAACAACCTTTGTGTATATGGTAACCATGTAGGAGAGGTGCAGTCTTTACAAAATAATCAGATTAACCCTAAACTCAGTAAATTTAGCAATTGTGTAAATATACATGCATGTGTATGTGCATACATGTGTATATCCATTTCAATATCTGTTTTATGTGTGTGTGTGTGTGTTTAGCTCATTGGTGAGTTTTTCTAAAATCTAGATTCTCCTGGATATATTTTTAGAGGGTATTTATTTTCTCTTCTGAGTTCTTTTGTTTCTGAGTCTTCCTTTTACACATGAAACATTATTTCAAACATGCATTCTACTATGTGATAATACTCTTATTTATCATTTGAAGAGATATCCGTCAAGTTCCTATCATCTATAAGACATTCATTAGACTCTTAGACACAGAAGAAAACAAAATAGATAATATACTTTTCCTTCCTGGAACTTATGTTACATGTAGCAAAGACAAATAGGAAACCAGTAAGTACAGGTTTAGTGTGTCTAGTAAAGAATATGCGATTACAGGACATGTGACTAATGTAAATTGAATGATTAGGAAAAGCTTTTCTAATAGGGTGAAAATTGATTTGGTACCTGAAAGCAAGGCACACAGATACCTGGTAAATGCCTTTAAAGCAGATGCACAAAGGTCTTGAAGCAGGAATTTGTTTGGCATACTCAGGAATATGTTCATGCTTATTGGAACAAGGAAGGGGAAGATAAAGTGGTAGTTATTAAGGCCAGAGAAAAGGTGAGTTATTGAAGGTATAAGTCTAATCATTCAGGACACTGGAAAACATTTTAAGAACTTTGATTTTCGATCTAAGTGAGCTGAGAAGATGGTGGAGTAATTTAAGCAAGGCGGTGACTTGATCAAATTTACATTTTTAAATTGTCATTCTGCTGATTATTTGAGGATAAATTGTCTAGTGGAGTGTAGCTAGGTGAGAGATTAGAATACCTTGGTCAGGGGTTGCTATAACAGGTTGGGAGAAGTACAGAGAAGGAGAACAAACATGGTCTCGATGTAAATTGGATGTGATGCATGTGATAAAGAGAGGAGAGAATAGTAGGTGCAAGATTGAACTGAGTAACTGTAGAGATGTAGTTGCTATTTAATAAGATGAGAAAGATGAGGTTCTAATGGGAAAATCATGAAAATCACAAGCCAACACTATTATTAAATGTCAACACTTTTATGTATTATCCCACTTAGCCCTTACATAAAAACTTACATGAATTATTATCATCTACTTTGTATAACAGAAAAAATGAAGAGTGAGATTAATAAATTTAATAAGTTCACACAGTTAAGACAGAAAATCAGCAAATCAGAATTCCAATTCATGTCTATATTATTATAATGCCATCATTGCCTGTATAATGCCATACCTGTCTCCCTCCCACACTACTTGGCATTATACAAATGTTTACTAGGCTCTTTCCTACTCTTTGATCCAGCTGTAATAACCTTAAGTGTATATTTACTGTTTTTTTTTTTTTTTGGTCCTTTCCATAAGTGCTGTGTTCAGAGAAGATACACAGTAAGAGAATTTCCTTTATATGGTACCATGCCTGACAAAGAAACATTAAACTTTTTCAGAGTGCTGCAAGGGAAGATGGCCAATGTTACCTTTATGTGACATGATGCCATGTTTAAGTGTTTCAGTTTATCAGATAAATCAATTTTTTGTTAGTGAATAATGGTATGAACTTCTAAAAATAGAACCCAAAGGTCATGCACGTGCTCTCACATGAACACACACACATACTAATTAGAATTGTTGAACATTAGTACTGGAAAAGAACACAAAAGTAATTATGTTAATATAGAAATAACAAAATAGGACCACCATAATTAAATTATTTGCCAAGATCACAAAACTGAAAAATCTGGCTTCAGAGTTTCTTCACTTCTTTGTAAAGAGATATATTTTCTTTGTGTTGTACTATATCTCTAATATTTCATAAAATTGATGAAAATAGGGCCTAAGTTTAAAAAGGTATAATCTGGAAGTAAACATGGCCCATCAGAAATCATTAACGTTGGTTAATATTACAAAGAAAAAATACGGTAGGTTAGAAATTTCAGAAACTTTTCTACAAAGTTTGTATTTCCTAGGATTGAAAGTTTGGCAAAATTTAGTGCAAGGTTTGTCTAAATAAATAGTATTCTATTTGAATAGGGTATGGCTCTGCTTAGAGAGTTGTTATAAGTGTTTCAGTATCGACCTGAAGTGAAAATATCAAGTGCTGTTCTATAAAGGTCTGTCTTGGCAATGGGTAGTCCGCCAGAGTCTTTCAACTGGTAATAAATTGTTTGCTGATTCTGTGTCACTTGAAAGCTTTATTAACTCTTTCAGTTCCCTAGAGCCCTATTAAGCAATAACTATCTCAATGAATGAAGTAATACCACTGGGTCTCAAAAAACAAAACAATTCAAAAGAATGACTCTAAAGAAGAGTTAACATAAGTTTGTTTATACAATGTTTTCTTTTAATTGACAAATAAAATTGTATATATTTATGGTGTACAACATGATGTTTTGAAATATGTATACACTGTGCAATGGTTAAATCAAGCTAATTAACATTGTATCACCTAACATATTTATGTTTATATAGTGAGAACACTTAAAATCTACTCTCATAGTGTCTACCCAACACCCTTCTCTATCTCACTGTATGTGTTTACAGACATAAAATACATGCACAAGCTTCTGATTGCAATATCATATTGCTTTACAATGAATAAAAAATGATATATTTAATAATTGAGAAGCAGCCATTATACCAAAATTCTATATACAAAAGCACCTCATTTCTTAGATCATTAAAAAGGCAATTGTGTGTGTGTGTGTGTGTGTGTATGTAGTAGGATTCAATGTTAAAATTATTCATTAAAGGAAAACTCATGTGGCATTAACAGCTTTAATTAAAACTGAAGCTTTCTTTAAAATAATGGAAAATTTGGATTGTTTCACCACTTTTTGGCAAGAATTCACGTCTAGGATGAAGGAGAAGAACTGTCTGAGAATTCAGTGATGTAAGGTCCTTGCAAAACACATTAGGAAAATTAGGAAAGAAGCTGTAACCTTAACATAATGATTCTGGCATGTCTAGACACACGTTGTCTTGAATACATGTCTGAATATATCTGAAACTTCATGTTTTATTTTATTTTGTACTGACATTTTTCAAGTTACAATCTTCAGGTTTTGAATGCCTTGATTATTGTCAGCAATATGGCAAGTGTTGACCCTTAAAATAACAGTCACATAAATGAAGTCAGCTTTAATTAACAAATGCATGTCTTTTCTGTAGAGTAAATAAGCCATTCATTGTAAATTATTCACAAAGGGCATTTAGAAAGTCATAAAAATTAATCATCACATTTACACTTGCGTATGTATTTGTGTGTTTGTGTGTGTGTACATGTATGCGTGCATTATTAAGAATTCAATTCCTTAACAGACTAAAGCTCTGAAGGTTAAAATACCATGAGTTACATTTTTTTTTAATTTGAAAGAATAATTATTAGGAACACTGGAATATATTAAATGCAAACACTGTTGATTTTATTCTATCAGTGTTTATCCTGTTGGGGTCAAACTGCTTGAATTTGAATCCTGACTCCAATACTTGCTAGTTGGGAAGTTTTTTTTTTTTTCATAAATTGCTTCATCTCCTTCAAATTTTAAATGAAGGCAAGAATAGCATTATACTATGTTATAGTGTTGTTGTCATAATTAAAATAATTAATACATGTAAATCTCTTAGAACATTTCTATAATACATGTGCCAATGATGTTAATAGCTGTCAATAATATATTTATTTTTACTGGTATTTGACATAATTTTCCTGGACTTTGCTAAAATATACCTAATTTAACCCTGTTAGATTACCTTTTATGTTAGATTATAACTCTTCTACTTAATGTCAAAAATATTCTATGTATTTATAAAATCATATTTATTGTGCAAGTTCTGGAGTAATGGATAAAGAAAATGTGACATGTATACATAATGGAATATTATTCAGCAGTAAAAAAAGAATGGAATCCTGTCATTTGCAACAACAGGATGGAATTGGAGGGCATATTTTAAGTGTGATAAGCCAGGCACAGAAAAACAAATATTGCATAGTCTCACTTATATGTGGGAGCTAAAAAAATAACTGGATTCATGGAGATAGAGAGTAGAATAGTGGTTACCAGAGGCCTACGAATGGTAGAATAAGGAGAGGGGGATAAAAAGGGTATAGCTGATGAGTATAATAATATAGTTATTAATGGACGGAAAAGATCTAGTGTTCGGTAGACTGTACTTGACAATAATTTATTGTGTATTTCAAAATAATTAAAAGAGTAGAATTGTAATGATCCTAACACAAAGAAATGATAAATAGTTGAGGCAATGGATATCCCAATTACTGTGATTTGATTATTACACCTTGTATTGAAATATCACATGTACTCCATAAATATACACAACATATGTATCCATAATAATTAAACATTTTAAAATTTCAATAAGCAATAAAAAAACCCACAAAAATCTCATCAACCAAAGTGTATTACTTTTTATATTTGATGATTTGGCAGGTTGGTTTCTTTTCAGTCATATCTTCCATGAATATTTTACATAGCTTAATTCATTACATATGTAAACTTTTATAATTATCTAATTTTCATTTTTAAGAAATCATTTTGCTGTATCATTGCAATATTTTAAAAAATCATTTTAATTAGTGCATAACATTTCACCTGGTGAGTGAGCCATGATTTAATAATTATCAAAGCCATATATAACTGTTGATCTCAGTGCTTGGTCAGCATGAGATCTCCACTCTCCACCTCAACTGAATTCTTGTCTTGAGGGTGATGATACAAGTTGATAAGAATCTTATTAGTTACAGGAAATGCAACATGTGAATAAGCCTCTTTGGTTATAAGAAGAGGGAAGTGATAAAAGAAAACAAAAGGAAATGGAAAATAACATTTTCTCTGAGACAGGTACTATGATAAATTAAGACTTCATTTTGTCATTATATAAACTAAATGAATTGAGTACTGCTATTATACAAATTTCGCAGATGAAGAAATTGAGATTTTGAGAATATATCTTTCAAGCTTCCAGATCTAAGAAGTGTGAGATACAAGGTTAAAATGTATGCAGTTTGACTGTAGGATGCCACTCTGCTACTCAATAGGACATATGACTTGCATAGATCTATCACACACAAATGTATTATTTCCATTAACCTATGAAAGATATTAAAAACCTTGAAAACTCACATTGTAAGTTAAATCAGAGGATAATCAATGCTATAAACTAGTAAATATCTACCACTCCTCAAAGTCTCATCTTTTGCAGAAATAATGGTTCACTTAAGAGAATATATGGATGTTCTTTTTGTGTGTGTGGTAATGGATACTTTCTTATATTTATTTCAAAATATAAAGGCGGTACAAATTTTTTTGTTACGTGAATACATTGTATCATGCTGAAGTCAGGGCTTTTAGTGTGCCCTTCACCAAAATAGTATTCATTGTACTGGATAGGTGGGTCTGGATCTCTAGCCTGGTCATAGTTTCCAATGTCTTTTACATCTCTTTGCGCCCATTAAGTATCCATCATTTAGCTCCCACTTAATAGTAAGAAAATGTGTGTTTGCTTTTCCATTCCCGAGATACTTCTCCAGTTCCATTCAAGTTGCTGCAAAAAATATTATTTCATTCCTTTTTATGGCCATGATATATATATATATATACATATATATATATCAGCCTAAGTGCCTATCAATTTATGAGTGAATAAAGAAAACGTGATATATATATATATATATATATATAAAAGTTGATTCCACATCTTTGCAATTGTGAATTGTGCTGCAATAAACATAAACATTCAGGTGCAGGTGTCTTTTTGATAAAATGATTTATTTTCCTTTTGGTAGATACCTAGCAGTGGGGTTGCTGAATCAAATGGTAGTTCTACTTTTAATTCTTTGAGGGATCCCCATACTGTTTTACATTGAGATTGTACTAATTTGCAGTCCCACAACAGGATATAAGTGTTCCTTTTTCGCTGTATCCATGCCAGCATCTATTATTTTTGGCTTTTTAATAATGAGCATTCTGGCAGGGGTAAGGTGGTAACTCATTGTGATTTTAATTTGCATTTCCGTGATGATTAGTGATGTTGAGAATTTTTTCATGTTTGTTGACCATTTGTCTATCTTTTTTTCAAAAACTTCTGTTCATGTCTTTTGCTCATTTTTTGATGTAGTTT
>CAUYSK010125584.1:0-43735 GCA_963575035.1 Avahi laniger
TGCTGTCCAGATATCATCTTCCATCCGAGTCTTAAAGAATTCCTCCAGCTGTGGGAGTACCAGCAGTTGGCAGCTCTCAGCTGAGTCTCTCTTCTAGAATTGTCCTTGGCTAAAGAGAGCAGCCCAGCCCCAGGTCATACTTCCTCTCAAGAGACAATTCGTATCCAAAGATTGGTAGATGCAGAAGCGTAAAGCCTAGCTCCATTACTCCAATTCGGGGCAAATCTGGAGGGACATCCCAACTCCAGCGCCCCCACTAGGATGGGCTGAGGCCTTTGTTTTACTTATTTATTTATTTTTTTGAGACAGAGTCTCACTCTTTTGCCCGGGCTATAGTGAGTGTCGTGGCGTCAGCCTAGCTCACAGCAACCTCAAACTCCTGGGCTCAAGCAATCCTTCTGCCTCAGCCTCCTGAGTAGCTGGGATTACAGGCATGCGCCACCATGCCTGGCTAATTTTTTCTATATATTTTTAGTTGTCCAATTAATTTCTTTCTATTTTTGGTAGAGACGGGGTCTTGCTCTTGCTCAGGCTGGTCTCGAACTCCTGTGCTCAAGCAATCCACCTGCCTCGGCCTCCCAGAGAGCTAGGATTACAGGTGTGAGCCACCGTGCCCGGCTTTGAGGCCTTTGTTTTCACTGAATGATAGTTCAACTTTTCTATCTAAACACTCTTGGTTTTTTCATTTTGTTTTGTTTGTTTATTTGTTTCCCCACAGGAGTTGATCCTAAGATTATTCCCCAGTAAAGCTCCTATCAATACTGTAAGTATCTGCCACAGAATTTGGTTCATGGGGAGTCCAATCTGCAATAGTTGGTACAAGGGGCGTCTGAAAACGTAGACTTTAAGACGAGATTTTGGAAATGGATCACTCACAGGCCAAATATCAGTGAGGGCCCCATCAATGGTGGCAGGTGGAACACAGAGAGCAGATAGTTCATGCAGGCGGTAACAGTGCAATTTTTAAAACTTTCATTAGCAGTGAACTTGGAAAGTATACCAATGGAAGGAATGTGCTGGTGGGTACAATGCATCAGTCATTTGAGAACGACAGAGGAAATAGTAAATATAAGGACTATAAAATTGGATGGCTACTGCTGAGGGCCATTTGAATTCTGTAGAAAAATAGTGATTTAATTAATTTAATTTAATTAATTATCAATTAATTAAAGGCTAAGTGTAAAAGCCAGAGGGCCTTCTTGGTAGCATAAAAGAGACTCGCATCTCCTGTAGGATGATAAGAGAAGCAGAGCTCCAAAAACGTTAGATGTTTCACCCGTGGAAAGTTTTCCCTGCACTAACTGGGAGCCCTGATTGGGAAGAAGTGAATCCCTGAGACAGGGGATGGAGACATCCTGGGTGATGAGCTTGAAAATCTTGGATCCCAAGATTCTTCTACGGAAGTAGTCCACTCCTCCCTTATAAAGACTGATTCTCCCCCTTCAGACAAGCAGAAAATTCTCCCCGCAAATAAGCAAGTAGGCAATGATTGAGCTGGTAGCTGTCAGGCAGTTCTGTCATTAGCCACTCCAGAGCTGGTTCCCTGGGTACGTGGACAGAGCATCACAGTGGCAGGGATAGAGTCTATACCAGGGTCCAGCAAAATGGGTTGCCACTCACACAGGCTGATCTAACTATTGTTGCTGTTGAATGCTGCTGAGACCAGCCCTGAGCCTCCGATATAGCACCACCCTCAAGGAGACTAATCAGCCTCTTGCTGGCATGTTAACTATATCGGATCCTGCAATGAACTGAATGCCTAGTCATATGCTGAAATCCTGACTCCTAAGGTGAAAGTATTAGGTGGTAGGGCCTTTGGGAAGTGACTAGGCCATAAGAGTGGGTTCCTCATGGATGGGATTAGTGTCCTTATAGAAGAGGGTATGTTTGTTCCTTTTGCCATGTGAGAACGCAGTGGCCATCTATGAGCCAGGCAGCAGGCCCTCATGGGACACTGAAACTTGATCTTGGACTTCTCAGCCGCCAGAACTGTGAGAAACATGTTTCTGTTGTTTATAAGTCACCCGGCCTATGTTATTCGGTTAGAGCACCCCTAATGGGCTAAGACAGGTCCCTTTCAGAATTTTATCTTGCCTGGAATTGACACATATTCTAAGTATGGGTTTAAGTTTCCTGCCTGAAAGGCCTCACCCAGAAACACTTTCCGAGGGCTTACAAAGTATTTGATCCACTGACATGGGTTCCTGTCTGCCATCTCGTTGGACTAAGGGACCCGCTTAAAAGCATAGGACATGCAGCAGTTCACACATGACTTAAGATCCACTGGTCCTATCACATACCATTCTACCCAGAGGCTGCTGTCTGACAGAGTGATGAAACAGCTTTGATGAAAACAGCTCTGACAAAACGTATTAAGGTACCAGGTAGGAGAACATCCTGAGAAGATGGGGCATCATCCTCTAGAATCAGTATATATCTTTTTTTCCCCCTAGAGATGGGATCTTGCTATGTTGCCCAGGCTAGATTCGAACTTCTGGGCTCAAGTGATCCTACTGCCTCAGCCCCTGTCCTGAGTATCTGGGACTACAGACATGTGCCACCACACCCAGTTCAGAGTACATTTTAAACCAACAAGTGTTATATGGTGTTTTATCTTCAATAAGTAGGCACGGTAGATAGAATTGCTTTACAGCCGGACTGGAAAAGCTCTCTCTTTGTCTTTACGGATGCCCGGATGTCTGCTTTTTACTGTGAGCCAAGATAAGGGCAGTAGAATTTATGATGTGCTGTTTGAAGTCTGAAACCCTCCTCCTGACTGCTAGGGCCAGTTTCTATACCGATGGTCTTAAACTGACCTAACCCGTCTGATAAGCCTGGCCAAGCATGTGTAAAAACTCCACTGGGAATTCCCTCATTGAGCTCTCTCACAGCGAAGGTTCCTTGCACAGATCTTGGTGCTTTGGCCTAGATTCAGAATGCAGTGTATACAAATCAGGACCTGGGGAGCAGTGTAGGAGCTCTCTCTCAGACTCCAGTGCTTGCCTATATTCTCCATCTTTTGCTGCAATGCATCATTTG
This sequence comes from Avahi laniger, assembly GCA_963575035.1. Taxonomy (NCBI): domain Eukaryota; kingdom Metazoa; phylum Chordata; class Mammalia; order Primates; family Indriidae; genus Avahi; species Avahi laniger. Next base: position 3,040 of record CAUYSK010125584.1, read on the forward strand.
TCTTTAAATAAAAGCCTGAAGTGAGTGTGGTAAGTCCTTTAAAATATCTGAACTTGAGAAATCTTTGCAGTGGAATATATAGATCTGAACCAATGGATGAAGGCAGGAATGGTTCCACCAACCGTTAACTCCCCAGTAACTCACAGGAGAAACTGTATTTCCTGACTCTGCAAACCTGCAGATTTGCAGATCCTGACCCCAAAGAAAGAACTCTTCCATCAGGAGACACAGAAAGTGTTGCTTAAACCTCACACTATGGCTGCCACTCATTTACTTTGGACTAATTGTGCCAAAACAGCAGCATTCATGGAGGAGATTCACCATCCTGGAAAAAGTAATTAACCATGATCATCGGGAAAGAATATATCTGGCGCCCACACGCTCTATCCACTTAATTTCTTGACGCTACTCCCTTGCCCAATTTTGATGGTAAATGGACACGTATGACAGGCACATACTGAGAAGAGGAAGATGACCAGGGTCTTAGACCCCTCAGAGATGACCGTCTGGGTAACCCTACCTAGGTAGGCTACCTAGGCTGGAAGAGGTAAAGGGAATCTAAAAGAGTTATAAGGGACAATTCTGATGAGTATCACTTATGGTCTTGAGATCACCTACATGGTGGGGCTGGAGTTCCTCTTTCTCTTACAAGTCTCTCCCCATCCCTTCCACCTCCACAAGGCCCTATTAAATCCTGGAGGAGCTGCTCTCAGAACTTAAATGAAGCAAGTGTATTCAAGAGGCTCAGGTGTGGACTATAGTGGATTCTCTGCTGCTCCCCCTCCAGGACTGAAGTCCTCATTACCCCCTGCTATTCACTGGCGTGTTGTCAGTCAATAGCTGTCAGCTGAGTTCTTCTCCAGGTCTTGCTTAAGAGAGCCACCTTGCCCAAAGTCTTTTCCCCTCCCAGGAGTAGCTTATATGCAAAGTCTGCTTGTTTTGTGGACGTAGAGGCCCAGTCCTCTTGCAACTCTGAGGTGTCATCCTGTCTCTAGAGCTCCCTTTAAGATTATCTGAGGCCTTTCTTGTGACTGCATCACAGTTCAATTTCTCTGTCTGCCCAATTTTACTTTCTTCATGTCCCCATAGGTTTTGTTCTTGTGAAGTCCCCCAAGGAAACATTCTGCACTCAATTTCTGTCCTAGAGTTTGCTTTCTGGGGAATCCAATTTGAATGCATCTTTCCAAAATCCAATCTAGTCTCCAAGAAGCCCGTAATTGCCCTCTTGGTATAAAGCTGCAATGGTTTCTAAACCACATTCATTCCAAGGAACCCTTCGGTGGAGGTGATTCATTGTAAATATTTAATATGAATTTCATTCTTGGAAGACAACTTTAACAATTTATAAAGCACTAAAACCAACAATACAAACTACTAAAAAACCACATAGAAATGTAAATGTGTTGTATCCTACAGTTTACACATATTTAACAGTATATTAAACTGTTACTAAACTTGTGGTGCTTTTTGTGCAGACCCTAGAAGAAAGTTTCACTTTTTATTATTGTGCATATATTTCAACTTTTGACAAATTACTTTGAATATATAATGTACATACATGGTGCACAATTCAAAAGATACAAAGGAATGTGTGTGTGTGTGTGTGTGTGTGTGTGTAGTGAAAAGAAAAATTCCCTCCCACTTCCATCTTCTAGTTCCTCAGGAGCAACTACAGTTCTCAGTTGCTTGAGTATTTTTCCAGAGATCGTCTATGTATTAAATTTTATACACACACACACACACACGCACACACACTGTGAAAGTTGTCAAAATCAAAATGGAGTCTCCTGTGTCAAACCATAACAACAACAACAAAAAGCTGGGAGGTTAAGAGAGGGCCCTCACACACACATGTCTGTGATAAGAACTATGAATATTATAAAGACTCTCTGAAAGGCTCTTATGTACATATACCTATAACAACAATTTTTGCCAAGACTTCCAAACTGCAGCTTGCTATATGAGTCACAAGGACAGCTAGCCAGATCCGCAAGAATAATTTCCTGATACTTTGTCTCCACTAATGAACTGGTATCAACTCCTGCAATAAGCCTATTTAACCAATGTTCTCTTTGTTTCAAAACAAATTACCAGTACTTTTCTCTTTTGCGTTTAAGAATTTCCTATTGCCTCAACCTCTTTGGATGTGACTATGGTTTCCATAGCCCACTTATCCCAGATTTGCAAATCCCCTGCTCACTCCCCAGTGAATTCATTATCTTTGGAGAATCTCTTTCTGTCTGTTATGTAGGTTGACAGCACACACACATACTTTCACCCCCTATAGACACTGTAACATATGCCAAACACTGTTCTACAGATTGGTTTTTTTTTTTTTTTGAGACATAGTCTCGCTCTGTCACCCTGGGTAGAGTGCAGTGGTATCATCATAGCTCACTGCAACCTCAAACTCCCGGGCTCAAGTGATCCTCCTGCCTCAGCCTCCCAAGTAGCTGGGACTACAGGTGCATGCCACCACACCTGGCTAATTTCTTCTATTTTTGATAGAGACAGTGTCTAGCTCTTGCTCAGGCTGGTCTTGAACTCCCAAACTCAAGTGATCCTCCCACCTTGGCCTCCCAGAGTGCTGGGATTTAATAACTCCCAGGTGTGAGCCACCTGCCTGCCCAGATTGCTTATTTATTTAATTTTTTTTAACTTAACATATCTTCAAATTTTTCTTTATGGAAAAGGTCTTAAACATGTCTTTCATTCACAACCTACTGCTTTGCACTGATCTTTTATATAATAAATCTATGGCTTTTGGGGAAGAGGTTTCAAAGCAGTATACATAGCATGGGTTGGTTGATATTAGTATTTGGTAGAGTACTATCAGAAACAAATGAGCTCGGAAAAAAAAAATTAGTCTGTTTGCAAGCAGAACTAAAAAGTAAGAGAGAATCCAAAAATTTCAAGACTGTGTTAAAAGGTATTACTTTTTCTTCCTCTCCAATTAGTAAAACATAAAAGAAGAAATTATTTTCTCCAGAAAGGCCAATTCGGCCTCAGGACAAAGACCAAATTAATGATGTAGCTATGAGATGTTTCATTAAGACCTCTGATTGGACTAAGGTCGACTACACTAACACACTCTGCTAAACAAAACGGCTCCAAGAAAAGTGACTTAGAGCAAGGTCCTGTGGAAGCCTGATAAACTCAAAGGGCCTGTGATTAAGTCTAGAAAGAAAGTCATGTCTCAAAAAGAAATGTTGGTGTGATTTTTGGCACATGGAATTGACTGCAATCATAAAAAATGAATACATATTTTGGAGAGATATTATATTTATTGCCAAAAGTGCCATGAACTTGCATTAAAAGAGCCTGGGACTGTTTAGGGTAAAAATGATTTGGGGACTCCCAGATTTTCATAGGCAGAAGCAGGCTGAGAAAGGTGCTCATGTGCCAACAAGCACGTATTCTCTATTGCCCAAGTGTTAGGCAGATAGCAAGGGACCCCAAGACTCTCCTTGGGGACAAAAGTGGTGCCTTGCCTTGGTGCTGCCTCAAGCAATCGCCCCATCAAGGAAGAAGGACAAAGGTGCCCTCCCACCCCATCTTGGTGTTGCCCCATCTTAATCCTGCCCTGAGCAACTGCCACACCTGAGGGAGGGAGGAACCCCTGCAAGAGTGCAGGGAATCCCCAGCCCGCAGGCCAGGCATCCTAGGCACAGTAGGATTTGGAAAGTGACCCAGAGTAACCTAAGGTTAATTATCATGTGGTTAACTATCCATCAAAGTGTTTCCGTGGTGACATCTGAACCACGAGGCGGGCCCAATCCAGACACTATGAAACAAGACCCCAGACCATAATCAGAGCCCTCTTATTACAGCAGGGGGGTTTGTATGCCATCCTGTGGCAAACATATCTTGCTCTTGCTCTGTAAACCTATCTTGTCCTTCCTCAGTGAACTTCGTTTCACACTTGCCTTGCTTTTGTTGTGTCTGGTCGTTCTTCAGCCAAGAGCACACCAAGAGCCGATAACAGAACAGAACAGACAACTATGACTCGATACAAGGAGGACAATGGAAAAGGAAAGATCTGTAAAGTGCAGCTAGGAGCTACAGAGAAAAGTGAAGTAGGGGAAATGGAGTTTGAGGATTAATTGAAGGCTTTCCCCAAACCGCTAAGGGATGTGGGGACAGGAGAGAAGTCTTTGGGCCGTGGGAGTAGTGGGGTGTCCCAGCCTTCCTGGCAGCCTCCTGGGAAGCAGCAAGATCCCAGAGGGGACGGATGCACGGTACGTCCGGGGAGACACCACAGGGCTGGCTTGGTCATTAATTCCCTGCGGGACCAAGTCAATAGTAGTAGTGTACATCTGAGCTTACCCTGCGTGGAGAAATGATTGGTTCTCGAGGGCTGGCTCAGCCACCACCCCCACGCCCCACGCCCCCTCTCCTGCAGAATGGCACTGTGATGTAGGGCTCCACTCCGCTGAGTGAAAGCAACTGTATGATGAGGTTGAACTTTTACTCTGCCAGGATTGAGGTTGAGAGTTAAAATTAAAACAATGACTATGATATAAAACAGTGAGATATTTCTTGTATACTGGAATTTGTTGACTAAGATTTCTATCTGTTATAAATGCATTCACTCATTCATTCATCAAGAATATCCTGAGTGAGCATTTTGTGTCAGGCACTGAACTGAGACATTAGACATACAGTATGGGAGTGAACAAAAACTCCATGGAGTTTACCGTCTGGTGCACAGGTGTCTCAGTCTGTTTTCTGCTGCTGTAACAGAATAGCCCAGGCTGGGGAATTGTTAAAGAAAAGAGATTTATTTGGCTGGTGGTTCTGGAGACTGGGAAGTCCAAGCACATGGTGGTGGCATCTGTTTGGCCATCTGGTGAGGAACTACTTACTGTGACATAACATGACCAAAGGGCAGAAGGGCAAGAGGGGGAGAGAGAGAGAGAGAGAGAGAGAGGTAGAGAGAGGAGAGATTAAGAGACCTCTTTTATAACCAAGCCACTCCTGAGATAATTAAACCACTCCCTTGATAACGGCATTAATCTATTCATGAAGGTGGAGCCCCCAGAGCTAATCGCTTCTTTTATTCTTTTTCATTTTCTCTAATCACTTTTTTTAAAGGCCTCACCTCTTTTTTTTTTTTTTTTTTGAGACAGAGTCTCACTGTGTTGCCCGGGCTAGAGTGCTGTGGCATCATCTTAGCTCACAGCAACCTCAAACTCCTGGGCTCGAGCCATCCTCCTGCCTCAGCCTCCCAAGTAGCTGGGACTACAGGCATGCACCACCATGCCCGGCTAATTTTTTCTATATATTTTTAGTTGTCCAATTAATTTCCCTCTAATTTTAGTAGAGACGGGGTCTCGCTCTTGCTCAGGCTGGATTCGAACTCCTGAGCTCAAACAATCCGCCCGCCTCGGCCTCCCAGAGATCTAGGATTACAGGCATGAGCCACAGCGCCCGGACTAATGGATGTGTTTTGGTGTTTGAGAAAGTAAACATTATGTTATAGTTTCAAAAGTATTTTAGCCTTTCTAGGCAAAGGTATGATTATTATTCTCTAAAGATGATATCCATGTTGGATTATCCCAAATACTTGACCATTTGCCCCTGGGAGATCTTGCTTATATTCAATGTAAAGATCCAGTTTAATCCTATACCCACTGCTTTCCAGGTATGTGAATAGAATATTTTTCATAAAGACATTCAACTTAGAAATGCATTCCTTTTTTTCTGGAATTTTTCTTTGTGATAGTTATTTCTAAATTTAAGAATGCAATATTAATCCTGTCTTTTTTGCTTCACATCTGTGACTTACTAACATACATAATCATCATCCTGCCTTCCCGTTTTTTGTTTTAGATTTAGAATTTTCCCGAAATAACTGCTCCAGAAACTCTCAAAGTTACCTAATTAGTGATTACACTTTGCAAATGAAGAAAAGCATTTCCCAGCTAGTTGACTTAGTTAGTTAGATCAGGATGCTAATAATTAGGCCACAGCCACAGGTTTGGGCTCTGTGTGGGCCAATTAGTGAGTATAGCAATCTCGCAAAGGTAAAGGTATGGTTATAGTCCAGGAAGGACCAGGTAAGAATGTAGATGCCTCAACAGAGATCAATCCCCACTAGAAGGAAAAAAAATTTTCTATTGGGTCGGTGATACCACAATGGAAATACAGCACATCCTAAACAAAAAAAAAAAAGAGAAAGAAAGAGAGGGAGGAAAGGAAAGTGAAAGAAAAGAAAGGAAGGAAGGGGTGAGGGGAGGGAGGGAAAAGAAAGAAAAAAAGAAAGAAGGAAAGAAAGGAAGAAAAGAAAAGAGAAAAAGAAAGAAAACCAACAAATAATAGTAGACAAGTTCACGGAGATAAATAATAAAGGAAGCATGACAGAAGGAGCGGAACCTGAAGCATGGTGTGACCTTTAATCAGGGCTCTTACTCCTAGCAGGCTGCGAAGCAGCTTTGTCTTTACCTGCTCAGTGGATCTCACAGTGCTGATGCACTGCTTTAATTTGGGAAGCCTTTCTCTTGAGAGACATGCCTTTCTTGCTCTAAGTCTAAAGTGCTCCCAAGTGTGGCATTCTCTGTGACAGATGTACTACAGTTATGCTTTAGCTGACTCCAAACCCATAGTTTCCCAGTGCCTGAGTGGTCTATTTGATGTCCAAAAGTATGTTTCCTTCAAGAGCAAGTCTTTGCTGGAATATCATCCAAGAAAGTAGGAGGGTATAATCCCTTTGTTCTAAAACAACCGCTGATAAATTCTGCAGCCCCAACCACCCTAGGGTGGTTTCGGAAGGTCTAAAATGCATGTGCTGGTGTACAAATTGTCCTAGAGAGACATAAGAATCCCCTCCTTTTGAACTTCTCCCAAGATTGTTTCATTTTCATAGATCATCCCAATTTCACATAACTCTCTGTAAAGATAAGGAATTTCAAAATTATTTGCACATCACTAAGCAAATAAGATTGTCTGGCAAATCTCCCATCCATAGATTTGCTTCTTATAGGAGTCTCAGAGTCTTGGGTGACAGTATCAAACGTGACTGGCGGGACCAGCCAGAGCCGTACATGTCCATCTGTGATTATTTCGTGTGCCTGTTTCTCACTGACGAAGCACTGTCATTCTTCTCCGAATTCTAACCTTCCTGCCATCAGAACCCATTCCTGAAGAGAAGCAGAAACGTGGCCATAGGCCACTTCCGTTGGAACACGTGCCTCTTGTCTGCTCCCAGGAGTCACGTCTCCTGCCAGCACCGATGTCTGCTCAGGGAGGAACGACTTCTCTAACTCTCTCTTGCCGATCCAAGGAGAAGGAATTTCTTTCCATCTACCAAACAGCTTGCATTCTCTTCTGGTGCCTTGATTAGATCAAAAGGGCCAGAATCTTGGCGAGAGGACTTTTTATATCATTTTTATGCCTTATAACAACTCTTTAGTTGAAAGTATCTAGAAGTTCACTCCTGTTTAAAGCCTGATTCTAAAGTTAAAGGAAATTCTCCCTTTTGGAATTAACACTTGCTTTTCAGCCTTTTTACTTGAAATGACAGTCTAATTAATTATTCCACTGCCCAGAACCTGAGAAAAGAAAAAGAATTTGAAGGGTTTTAGAAAATTTCTTGTGTTTTCTTATCGTGTTTTTATTGTAAATATATCTCGCGGCTTATTTTTATTTTAGATAACTTTCTGTCTCGAAGTTGTTAATTACTGTCAGTTAACATTTATTTAGTAAAGACAAAGCAGGAACAATCTAACATAGTAATAACAGTGCTGTGGCGTAAGTGTTATTGATAAATTAACTGGGTTGTTTTTTTCCTTTGAGTTTTGTGAAAACTCTTCAAAATACAGAGAGCAATATAATCCTTGGTAAAGATGGGCTTATACATCCGAAAACATTGACATATTAAGACAAGCTATTCTTTAAATCCCTAAGCAAGAAGAAACAATTATTACAGTAAGTTAATACTTGGCTTACTAAAGAGAACTCAAGGCCTGAAACATCTGTGCCCTCGCCCTTCCCGGCTGCCCCCAGCCCCCTAAGAACATTTAGACCACAGGGAAGAGTGTCAGTGTTTTTAGTGCAACAAGTTTCAATAACTGCAATGTAGTGGTTACGGAGTGGACACAGATGCAACAAAATTTCCCTTTTTTTTTTGTTTAAGTGGGGTGACATTATGAATTGCTGTTGTCATCCAAACCTGTTCTGACTTGATTTTGAAAACAGCATTTATTCTGGGTTTCTTTTAACATAGAAAAGAGTAAAGAAGAAAAAAATTGTTCATTGTCCCATTCTTAGAGAACCCGTCTTGACATTTATAAATAAAAGTAGTATATGTCCATGACTTAAAATTTCTATCACTACAGATAGGAACAAAATGTAAATCAAATGCTTCCTTGGTTTTATTTGTTACGAAATTTCTGATTCTAATCTACCTGGGGACAGCTCCAAATATGTCCCTAAGAAGACACGAGACGTAATAAAAGAACACTTGTCAAGAGAAACCTAGAAAATGACAAAGGTGATAACACACAACATAATGCTCCTTATAAAAATCACCTCTGGACATTGAGAGAAGATGGCAGAAGAACTCCTCAACACCAAAAAGCAATGCTCTGTTAGGAAGTCAGAAACAGCTTTTAGTTGGCATATTTGCAGAAATCCTGAAGACTGCAAAGAAACGCTTCATCCTGCTTTTCAGGATTGGTGGATAAGTTATGAGCAGGCAATCAGCAACTTGCTTCTCTAAGACCAGGCATGCAGGTGTAAAAAGTAAACCACGGAGATTAGGGGTCAGCTGACCATACCAAAGTAAACTAAATGCATAATTTTTATGATCAGTTTCCTTGAGCAATTTTATAACGCTTTTATAAAAATGGTAATAGCTTCGAGTGATCGCTAAGATATCCTTCTGGTAATGGGTTTTAATGAATATGTTATACTGGCCAGACTTTCATATTCTGACATGTATGTGACAAATCGATACAAGGATCCACACCTTCCCACTGTTGAGTGGTAAATGATAATGACATCGTGTGTGTCTTGACTACTCATTTAAAGGAGATCACAGTATATTTCATATCTGGAAACATTTCTTTCCACAGGCCATGAAAGTGACAACACCTTCGAGATCTCTGAAATCACCGTGGGATTTTGACTTTTTTATTTATAATGGTGTTACAGACAAGACAGCCCCAGACTTCTTAGCATTCAAGAAACGTTTTATCTCAGCTTGGGGAAGTATTTTTTCTCTCTTGGAACACATCGAGAAGTTTCTCAGGGACTATGCAATACCAGAGGTCAAAATAAAAGGCAACAGTTTGGTGGCTCTCCTTCCAGAGTTTGAGCTGAAGAATAAACTTACCAGACATGAACTTCTGTCAGTGTTAGAGAACCCAGTTGACGTCCAAATGCTGTTAAATCTTCCAGGGCAGAGGTACAAGGGTCAAGACGGAAAGTCAGTGGCTGCCAGAAAGATCCAAGCCACATGGAAATGCTACACAGCAAGGAAATTCTTCCTCATGTATCGCCAGCAGAAGTGGGCGTCAGGTGTGATCGCCATTGCTTGGCTTTTATATTGCCATAAGACTCGACTGAAGAAGATCCTAAAGGAATCACGACAGAGACACCTGGAGAATTTCCGCATTCGAGCCAAGGTGCGCAAGGCTGCCAGCTGTTAAGGCAGACCTCTTTTCTGAACATTTCTTGCTTGAGCGATTGCAGTAAGTTGTCTCTTTATCCTCCCTTTCTCTCTCCAACTACCTTCTCCCTCAGCCTTGCTTTTTACGCCTCTCAGTGTATGATGCACAAACCCCATATTTGTTTGTGTGTCATATTTTAGCCCTAATCGGGACTTGGCTTTTGCACCTGCAAAATCCGTTGCAATTTTTCTACAGGAGAAAAGATCCCTTCACTTTGACTATGGTAGTTCTGTCAGAAAATCAATGTTTTAACTGCATTACCTTTTCTCCTTATATATACCTTCTGGCACTTTAATTTGCTAGGGAAAAAAAAGTCCTCTCTTGTCTACATTGCTGTCACCACTTTATCAGAAAGTATTTAAGTTTGCAGACAGCCTTTTAATTAGTGCTCACAATTTCATTTGTGTTTGCTTTCTCTTTTTTTCATTCATATTCTGTTAATTAAGTGAGCTGCCTCTAATCTTCCCCTGCCAGTAGCATCATGTAGCCACCTAATTAAATTAATTGGGGAAGATGTTTTAAGTATGTAATTAAATCAATTAATATAATTTATGCCTGGCTTAACTGTACAGTGGAAACACAGCTGAAGTTTGACTAGATGAATCCACTACAGCTTCCTGTCACTGATCAATGCTCTCCTTGATTTTCAGCATCTGGCAGCCAACTGGAATCGCATCAGGACCTCCAGGAGGACTATTATCCATATCCCGTCATTAGGTATAACACTTTTGCCTGCAAATCTATCAGCAACCTCTATTACCCACCACATTATGGCTCCTTGATTGAGTTCAAGGAAGGCCCCTTGTTTTATTCAAATTGGTCTCGGCAGGAAAATGTTCTCGACATGATGAGAGTAATAACACAGGGCCCTCACTCGAAACGGCGTTTAATTTGGGGATTAAGCAAATAAAGTCATTATGTGGGGGCTGCTATTCAGTGGAGAGGTGATTTGCTGTAATTCGCTTTCATCTATATGAAATGAACTAAAAAGTTGTATTTTTCCCCCTGAAATAACAGATAATGTTTTCGATCTTCTTTAATGATAGAAGAACGCAGGCTTGTGTGTGTTGTTGCTGTTACGCCAATAAGCCAGAATATTGCTTGTACACTGTTTTTAATCAAATGTGCAGTCAAAATGATAAGCTACATTCTCTGAAATTATTTAGTTCTAATTACGAGCAGATGGGATGCTTTATTTGCACCTAGGGCGCCTGAGCAAAAGGAAATGCTGTGTGAACAAGAATAATTAAGAAGTTGAATAGTGTTTTTTGCGCTTAAATAATCTGCAGTTTCATGTTAATTAGCACTAATGTAATTATTTAATTACATTTATGAATTGGGGAACTTAAAAGCTGTTGTCTGAAACACACTGGTAAAATAGGTATGCCAAAATGACATTGGGAATTGGAGAAATTTGCATCGGAAGTTCTTTTAAAACGTGAACTACTGTCGACATGTTTGGGATTTGTTTGCTTATTTATTTTGTTTTGTTTCTACCTAGTGTGTTAAATTTTCTTGGTGAGGCCAGATTTCCTAAGCTGACTTGGTAGAGTTTTGAGAAACAGCAAAACCCATTGAATCTCCGTATGATATATTAGCTCTTTGTTAAAGCCTTGTAAGTAGAGCAATGCATTGAGTGATCTATTGTAATAGAGTTCTGGACTATAACTTATTTGTGCTCAGGAGTGAGTATACTTGTTTGTGTACTTATGTGTAGTATAGAAACAACGCATTTAAACAGCACTATGAGAAGAAAAAAACATTAAAATTATTATACAAACATAATTAAGATAATTTTTAAATTAGCAAAACATTAATAGTAACAAAATAATGCAAACTTTTCAAGATCCTAGAGTACTTAGATCTGAGTGCTTGAAAGTTAAGAAAATACTTGAGTTACACAGAGACTTTTAGTTTGGGCTTTCATCATGGTTCACAGAAAAAAAATTGTTTCTTCTTAGGATGTGAGGTGAGACAGATTTAAATTTCATTCTAACTGAAGGTTTGCTTTGGTGGGACTACTTTTGCACACAAAATTAGCTCACACACAGAAATTGCACTTGTAATTGATTGCAACCAGAGAGGCTAATTGCAGACGCAGTTAGCTGACTCGAGTCCTTAGAATATAAGAGCCTTTGCTTCTGCAACTAATTGTGGACCTGATCTGATATTACATGGAAACTTTTGTTTTTCTCTATTTTATTCAAAACTAGAACCAGAAACAAGGCTCCCACTTTGCAGTGTTGATAAGTACAAAGTTGTGATAGGCACAGTTTTCATAAACTTCTTCCCTTCTATACCCCCACCTCTGACCCTTCAAAACCTTCCGTGTAGTCAGCCCTGCAGACAAGCTGAATACCAAGGAGTCGCCAAAGAAGTAAAAATTTGAAATTAATGGTAAACTAGGTAATAAAAAAATTTTTTAAATGAAAATGTCTTAAAATTTAAAAAGGGCTGTAAATTAGAACAGTATAAAGTAAGTGGGAGAATAATCTGATCAAAGAAACTAGAATTAGAAAGCATTATTTTAAATCTGATATTAAAACTAGTTTTCTTCTAGATTATAAATCCCCAGTTTAAAGAAATACATAATAAACAGGAAAGGCTTCTCTACTGTAGTAATTTTTGTTTGTTAGCAACATAATATCCATTTTAAAGATAAAACTGCTTATGATATATTTTCTAAGAGATAAGTACAAGCTCAGATATTTTTTTCAATCGAGCACTTAAAAAGACCATTTAGGCCAGGTAGAGTGGCTCACACCTGTAATCCTAGCACTTTGAGAGGCTGAGGCTGAAGCATCACTTGAGACCAGGAGTTTGATACCAGCCTGAGCAACATAGTGAGACCCCTGCTTCTACAGAAAAATTGGTTGGTCATGGTGGCACATGCCTGTAGTACCGGCTACTTGGGTGGCTGAGGCAGGAGAATTGCTTTAGCCCAAGAGTTTGAGGTTGCAGTAAGCTATGATTACACCACTTCCCTCCAGCCTGGGCAACAGAATGCGACTCTGTCTCCAAAAAAAAGAAAAAAGAAAAAAAAAAGACCATTGCACATTTTTTCACAAGAGAATAATTCTTGGGCTTTGATCATATATGTGTTTTAGGTTTTATAAAAATAACTTGCAGACATTAAATGAAGTTTAAGTAACATCCACCTGTCATCTCCTACTTATTCCATAGACAGAATTCTCAAACTATATCTTTTTTTTTTTTTAAAGATATGAGGTACCCATTTCTCATGTACCACATCCCCTGGGAATCCATCGAGAAGGTTTCAGCTAGATACAACAGGCTTCTCTCTCGCATGCACCAGGGACTTACCTATAGAGTTCATAAAAATAGAAGTAGATGAAAGCGAAGCAAATTTTTTCTCTAAACACACTGCAAAAACTTACCTATTCAGTCTAGTAATTTCATTTCCAGAGTGGAGATGGATTCACTAGTCAAAATCAGTTGGCGGGATTATCGGGTTCAGGCAGGCATTTAATACAAGTTGCAGCCTTGTCCTCTGTTTCTCTTTCCATAGGAAATTCGCTGTAGAATTAGCTCTACAAATAATAACACCGTGCTGCCAGCCAATTGGGACTGTACTAACTTGTCTGAACCCTTAAAGTGAAAGCTAAGAAGCTGATAAATGCAATTATATTGTAGTTGTGGGCACTCGGTTATTTGTTTATGCAGTTTTGCACATGTGGGAATAATGACGTTATCCATAAGGTGATCACAGAGAGGATAACCTTTCAGTAATGTTTTTGACTACAAAATATTTGCATAGTATTTTTAAATCTGTGGCTCGATAATTGGAACATTAAGACAATTACACATTGCAGAGTAACCTCTTTGAAAGAAGTATTCATGAAACTTGATTGACTCTTATATATTTCAGGTAGTATTCCTAGATGTAACAAAAATTTTCAGCTATTTTTAACCCACAATAGAGGTGGAATGCTGTTGACTGTCTGAAAAAACTGACTGGCCTTGCAATTTTATAACATAATAAACATCATCCTTTCCGGAGTATATTGGTTGATCTCCTGTTTGGATATTGCATATTTTTATCATTTTTATTAATGAAATATAATTATAACAAAATCATCTACAGTGGTTCATAGCAGGAATGGAATATTAGGGCCTATTTTAAGCAAAATCTATCAGTCAAATAAGAACGAACTGCAACAAAGAATCCCAATTCTTCTAGAAAAACCAGATGTCTAAATAAAATCTACAAACTAATTCTACTTCCAGTTTCTTTGGCCAAGTTATTTCCTGCACTTTTAATTTAACCCCTGTGTTTCTTTATTTCAGCACATCCCTTGATGCTGCATATAAACTCAGTGGCATTTTAAAATATATGGACATTAAATGAGATGCGCCGAGTACACGGCTCTGACACCCTGGGCAGGTATATGAAGCCACTGCCAGCCAATTAAACCCCCAGGGAGAAGTTTCCCCTCCCCTTTCTCTTCCTCCTTTAAAGTAAAAATAGGAGACATATTGAGGTAGGATTTTTTTTTTCTTTTCTCCATGTAATCTTTCATGTCATTGCCAATTGATTTAATGACTGAAAGGTATATATATAGTTGGACTTCATATTTTTTCCCTCTGTACATTATTTCAGCAAATTATCCTTGGGATTAAAACAATTAGTTGTCCCCAAAATACTTCATTCCATAAAAATTGTAGATCTTGTTATTATGAATCTCATGAAAAACAACATTTTCCAGCTTGTCTGTACAGTCACAAAAGCCTAAAAGGAAAGATAGGAAAACTTACTTTTGTGTGCAACTGATCATACATCGGACTGAGAAAGTCCCAAATGCTGATAAGACAGTTGCTTCCTGACTCTGCTTTCTTCTCCCCGGAGATGAGAACTCAAACTCACGTCCCTCTGTGAACAGGGGCAGGGTAGAGGACGGCAGCCAAGAGTGTTAGATCTGACGTCACGTTTTTACTATGTCTCTCAGCACATTGGCACCCTTCTACTTTCTCATATTTGAGCTGACAACTCAAAGACATTACAAATTCTGTTCCTTCCACCTCAGGCTGGGAAATTGGGACTTTCAATCAAATCTTTGCAGTCTAAAGGTATATTTTGGCAAGTAATATGGAATCTGTAGTTTAGCTGTAGTGTTGCCACACCAGATCCTTGAAACAGGTGTACTACCAAGATCTCCCAGACAGGATTTTCCAGAAATATCCAGATCTTTTGGGATCAGGGACAAAGTACACTTAAACTTTAAAACATGTTCATAACCCAAACTAAAACATACTTGTATTCTTCCATGTTATATTTATCCAAGTAATCCAAATAAACACTCATTCACTGGTTAGATCAGAGTTGGCCCCAGGACATAGCAATATGAAATTATCCAATTGGTTTTGAGCTATGTGATGTTGTACCACGAAACACAGAAACAGCATTGAACTGGATGTCAAGTACTCCATGCTCTAAAAAGAATTTTGCATCTACTAAGATAAAACTATAATCTTTGTAATCTCCATTCTCATAAAACATATTAAAAGGTGGCCGGGCGTGGTGGCTCGTGCCTGTAATCCTAGCACTCTGGGAGGCCGAGGCTGGCAGAATGTTTGAGCTCAGGAGTTCGAGACCAGCCTGAGCAAGAGCGAGACTCCGTCTCTACTAAAAATGGAAAGAAATTAATTGGACAACTAAAAATACATAGAAAAAATTAGCCGGGCATGGTGGCGCATGCCTGTAGTCCCAGCTACTCGGGAGGCTGAGGCAGTAGGATCACTTGAGCCCAAGAGTTTGAGGTTGCTGTGAGCCAGGCTGATGCCACGGCACTCTAGCCCGGGCAACAGAGTGAGACTCTGTCTCAAAAATAAATAAATAAATAAATTAAATTAAAAGGCTTGTTTAGTGATTCTCAAGCTTTTTGGTGTCAGGACCCCTTTACACTCATAATGATTGCTGAAGACCCTAAAGAACATTGGTTTAAGTAGTTTATATCTATCATTATTTACTGTATTAGAAATTAAAATGGAGAAACTAAAATTTAAAGTAAATATTTTTATTTAATTAATTTATTATTTTAAATTAATAAGTCCATTACCAATATAACCTAAATAACATATATTTATAAAAAGTAACTATTTCCAAAATAAAAAAATTGATGAGAAGAGTATCATTATTTGACAAGTTTGCAAATTTCTTAATAAAATACAATTGGATTTTCACATCTGTTTCTTATTCAATCTGTTGCAATATTGTTTTGGTTGAAGCATATAAGAAAATCTGGCCCTACACAGATAAGTATTTGGAAAATTAATAATATTTTATATATTTTATAACCTTTTCAGATAATTGTATATCTTCTTCTTTGACTCTATACTAGATTCTGCAATGATAATTATGTGCTAGTTGCAATGTGGAATCTGAAATTATATCAATAAACTTTTTGTATTTTGTAATTTATGAGACCATAAGATTGAAAAAGGAAAATCACATCTTAGTACCATTTTGGAAATGGTTTTGACCTAGCAGACCCCCTGAAAGGGTCTTGGTACCCCACAGGGTCCCCAGACCACAATTTGAGAATCACTGGCTTCAGTTAAATGCAATGCTGTACCAGCCACTGACAAAAAGTTTGAACAGGCAACAACAAAAATTAATAAAAGGTATTTGATTAAACTAAAAAGTTTCTGTGCAGCTAAGGAAACAATCAACAGAGCAAATAGACAACCCTGCAAAATGGAAGAAAATATTCACAAGCTGCATATCCGATAAAGGGCTAATAACCAGAAATTACAAAGAACTGAAGCAAATCAGCAAGAAAAAAAACAAACAACCCTATTAAAAAGTGGGTAAAAGACATGAACAGAAGCTTCTCAAAAGAGAAAGACAAATGGCCAATAAACATATGAAAAAAATGCTCAAAGTCACTAATCATCAGGGAAATGCAAACTAAAACCACAATGAGATATCACCTTACCCCAGTGAGAATGGCATTTATCAGAAAGTCCAAAAACAATAGATGTTGGCATGGATGCAGAGAGAAAGGAACACTTATACACTGTTGGTAGAACTGCAAAGTAGTATAACTTCTATGGAAAACAGTATGGAGATTCCTCAGAGAACTAAAATAGACCTACTATTTGCTCCAGCAATTCTATTGTTAGGTATTTACCGAAAGGAAAAAAAGACTTTCATCAAAAAGATACCTGCACTTGAATGTTTATTGCAGCACAATTCATAATTGCAAAGATGTGGAATCAACCCAAGTGCCCATAAATTCATGAGTGGATTAACAAAATGTGGTATATGTATACCATGGAATACTACTCAGCCATAAAAAAGATGAATTAATACCTTTTGCAACAATCTGGATGAAACTGGAGACCATTGTCCTAAGTGAAGTGTCTCAAGAATGGAAAAACAAATACCACATGTACTTGCTATTAAATTGGAACTAACCAATGAGCACACATGTGCACAGGGGGAAGTAAAACTCAGTGAAAATCAACCAGGGGGAAGGGGGAGGAGGGGAGGGGCAAAAACCTACCTAATGGGTACCATGAACACTATCTGGGTGACGGGCATACCTTTAGCCAGGACTCAAGCATTACAAAAGTGTTCATGTAACTCAAAACATTGTGTCCCCTTAATATTTTGTAATTAAAAAAAAATAAGAATGTTTAAAAAAAGCTTTAACAAGACAAAGTCCTTACCCTTTTGGAGGTGAATCCATTTGGCCCATTTGGTTTGAGGATGTTTTCAAAACTCACCAAATATACGTACTATGTTTTCTACATCCTCATTACAAAATTCCCTAATTTCCTTCAATAGCCCCCAAAAAACCACTATGCATTTTATTTTAATCTAACTGGCACTGGGTGTACTATATAAATAACCCATACAGGGCTCTCTCTTGCCATCTCTTGGTATCCACTCTCTTGCTCTCTAGTATCTTATGCTTTCACACTGTATTTAAAACCTGAGAAAAACCGTAATATCTAGATCACAGTTCTCCAGATTATTACAAGATACTGGGCATAGTGGCTTATGCCTGTAATCCTAACACTTTGGAAGACCGAGGCAGGAGGATTGCTTAAGGCCAGGTGGTTGAGATCAGCCTGAACAAGAGTGAGACCCCGTGTCTACAAAAATATAGAAAAATTAGCTGGGTGTGGTGGTACATGCCTGTAGTCCCAGCCACTTGGGAGGCTGAGGCAGGAGGATCGCTTGAGTCTGAAGTGAGCTGTGATGACACCACTGCACTTCGGCCTGGGCAACAGAGTAAGACTCTGTCTCAAAAAAAAAGAAAGAAATGATGTTGACATGCATTCATTTGTGAAGTATGTCACATGTCATCTTACTTTTTTTATCATTAGAATACCAAAGTTTTTTTTATGAATTACAGCAAGCAATTCCAGATTATTTCTGTATTAATGTCACTCTTGCTCAGCTTGCATCCGGTACACTTTCTCATCCAATGGAAGGCAAAGGGATGGAGTCAGTGTCGCTGCCATTATAACACTGTGTATACCGCTGGGAAGATATGATGCGTGGAACGTCACTGATCACTTGTATCAAAGTGAGGAAACAATTGAGAACTACCGCTCCAGACCATCAAACCGAGGCATGGATGACTGCCATCTCAGGCCAGGGTCGTCAGATGAACAACAACTACTCTGTAACCAGAAATCTGTGGTTAACCCCTCCCCTGCCTCGAGAGACAAAAGAAACCAGGCGTCAACCACAGGGTAATAAGCCAAGTGTTCAGGAACATGTGATCTGCTGCAGCAACAAGGGCCTGTCACAGAGGCACACACCAGTTCCAAGGGGTCTTTGTCACTGAGCGTGGCCTTCCTCCTGTCCTTGGGTTTCTGTACTGCCGTGGAAGAAAAGCCAATCCCATCAGAGCTAGTTTGCTGGATGCAAAGAGCAATTAGCATCATCTGCTGGGTGTGTTTATGTGGGAGGAGGATTAGGAAAGGCAGTGGAGGTAACAGTGAAGGTGGAGAAATGATTTCCAGTAACCGTTGACGAGCATCCCCGGTCAATGGAGGACCAAAAGTAGTAGCTGAATAACTGCAGAGGGGCAGCTCTCAGGTAACCTTCTGTGGTGTGAAATGGGGGCTACAATATTTGGCAAATACTCATTTGAGAAACGATGGAACATTCTATCAAACTAGGAATAGTTTGTGGATGACGGGGATGGCCACGAGGAAAGAGGCCGTGCTCCTCTCCAGAGTGAGGAGGAGGAGAGAGTGCCCCTTCCTGCCAGTGCTGGGTTATTCTGTGCTGGTGAGGCCATGCTTTGAACTCCCCAGAAGTTCTCCTGATCAGAGAACCCAAGTTTAGAAGAGTTGAAA
This sequence comes from Avahi laniger, assembly GCA_963575035.1. NCBI lineage: Eukaryota > Metazoa > Chordata > Mammalia > Primates > Indriidae > Avahi > Avahi laniger. Next base: position 22,050 of record CAUYSK010125584.1, read on the forward strand.
GGAGGGGAAGGAATAATGAGAACGCAAAGGAGAAAGGGCGAAGAATTTACAAGACAGATTCTTCGATAGGGGCTTCACACTTGTTCCTGATTCACTCGTTTGGGGATTTCACAGATGCCCGCTCCAGCGTAGTTACAGCCTGCTCACAGGAGCTGGAGCGGTGCAGGGAGAGGAGACGTGGACAACGAAAGTAAACAGACGAGCCAGGAAACGTGTAACAAAACGAGAAAGGGTGCGAGAGAATGACCGTGAGGGAAGACCAAGGACCCTCTTAGAAAAGGGGGTTCAGGCACACCTCATGGCCATCATGGCCTGTCGACTCTCTACTCTTCTTCCTCCTCCTTCCCCTTCGAAGGACCTTTATGATCACCCCAGGCCTGGCCAGGTGATCCTATTTTAAGGTCAGCCGACTAGCAACCTTCATTCCGTTTGCAACTTCATGTCCCCTTGGCTGTGTGACCTCGCGGAGTCACAGCTTCTGGGGATCAGGGCATGCACATTTTGGAGGGCCGTTATTCAGTCTGCCACAACACTTAAAAATAAAAGTTAGAAAACAGCCAAAACTCTTCGTCCGCTCTGGAGTTCTTTTCTGCTCACGTTTGGTGAATCTTCTCTTTTATTTTATGTAACTAAATTTCTCACAAGAGCTAAATATGTACTGATAGTATCTAAACTATTAATATGTAATAATTATAGATTTCTGTGATCTTGGACAAGAGACAAGGCACTTACCCTGAGTTTCCTTTTCTGTAACATGACAGAATTGAGGCTGATAGTCTCTCAAAACTCCCCCAGTGTTCCTAGTCTGACGTTTGGAAAAAACCACATCTTCGCAGATGATATTCCAAAGTGTGATGTCTCATTGACACTGGGCATGTCCACCGAACTCCCCAAAGCCACAACATCCTTGTTGATGGTTTCCTGGTTAAGTCACTACTATATTTGATTTATGTCACCAGCACCGATGAGGTCTTTTCACCCGCGTATCAACACATGTAACTTGTGAATATACAGAACATGAGAAAAAACCTGACTTTTAAAAAAACTGACTCCCAACTTCTGTTCTGCTCATGATAATATACGTTACATTGTATCTTGTCCAGAATGCTCTGTTGCTTGTCACAGAATTTGTTGTTGTTGTTGTTGTTTTGTGCTTTGGGAAGTACACATACCTTGTAACATTAAAAACCTTATGTTTATACAGCTCTTTACCATTTACAAAATGTGTTTGTATCTGTTACTGCATATGATCCTCTATAACAATGTTTTGAGGTTAACATACACTTCTTTAAAGTGGGTCTATTTGTAGGGCTAACTGAGTATCCAGTTCTTCATAATTCGATGTAGACATTTTATATGCATCCTTGATCAGTGGTAACAGAGGTACCAAATAATGTGTTGGAAAACTGACCTCAAGCATTTGAATGAAACACAGACTTATTCACTCACATGCTGCATATACGGCAACAAAGTGATCAGACATCTTTTATATTTTAAATTGGACATCATCTTAATGAGACATCTTATACTGCCTTTTATCTTTACTTTTGAAAGGAAATGCATTCATGGGATGCTCTCAGGCACTTTTCTTAATCATACTTTATTCTTTAGTCATTTCCCCTGCCTTTTTATAGTCTTGCTATATAACTTATTCACAATACATCTTTCTAAACATTTATCTGAATATAGATAGAATTATACATATGCAGAATCTGAAGAGTTACAATATTGCAATCACACATAAAGACAGCATTGGAATTGTATCTGTCTGTATTAGCTTTTGTATGTGGAATGGTTCTCTAAATTATTTGAGAGATTGATAATTTTTCAAAAATGACTCTAATAGCCCATTTGTCCTTTTGCCTCTTTAATTCTTAAGTCCATAGGCATAAAGCAAAAGTGAGACTTTTAGATGAATTAGAAACTCATTTAATTTCCAGACGTTTTCTAGTGTTTAAACACTGACATCAAAGCAAGGAACTAATTATCAGAGTTCATTTGGTCTGAAGTCCCGTTGCCTGAATTGCTATAGTTTTCCTTATGCTGAAAGGAAATCTGTGTCACATCTTGAAGATGTAGTATATAAAATCACTTTATCTATAGCAGTTTAACTTGAAACATGTGTTTGGGCTCACTAACCACAAGGAGGCATTGAAGCATCTCTTCAAAATGTGAAAGGCAATTTTATAAAGAAAAAAAAGTTGCACCTACAGTTGCTGAATTTCATGTAAGCAATTACAACTGCTTGTGAGTATGCATGCCTTTTAAATTTGTGTTTTGATCCTCATTTTAGAAAGACCTGAAATATCAGCAGAAAGTGTTGCTACTATTGTTTCTTTTGTGGAAAGTTTTTGGACAACAATAATCTATATGTGTTTTCCTTCTGCTCTGTTTCCAGCGGGAAGGAAGGCAAACTGCAGTACTTTTATTAGTACTGACAAAGTAACTGCATTAACCTTTCTTGCCCTTTGAAGATTAAAAGTTCTTGTTGACTGTGAGCAGAAGCCTATTTCTTCAGTATTAGAATTATTTAAATACATGCTCCTGACAGCAAGAGGGTTTATCTGAAATCTGTGTGTCAATTTAGAATGATTCTGGGACACATCTTCAAAATGCCACATAGGAAGCACATGTTAAAAAGCCAGAACATTTTTTTTAACCTGAGCATAATTTTCTTACATGTCATTTTAAATATCCATGTTAAATGTCAGAAAATTTCTCCATGTTTTTATAACCTTGATTCTCAGCTGCTTTGTTGGTATTGAAAAATATGAACCTCTCTCTTGCAGAATATGCTACTTCGCATATCTTCCAGAATAATGCTTAATTAATTCCCTGAGAAGCAAGGACATCATTCTAAGGAGTTGGGTTGTTTCTGCAAGACGCTTCAGAGAAAATTTTTTCCTGGAAATGCAGACTGTGACATTTTGAAGTTCTCATATGCCATTTTGCTATATTGACTTGCTCTTTCTGGGATTTGACACCTTGTTTGCCTTTTAGGATATTCCCAGCCTGTGCGAGAACATATTGCCGATTTCGACACACTGCAGAACATGCAGCTGGGGAGATTGTGTGACATCTTAGGTACAGTAAACAGTTTCACACAAATGACTCTTTGGAATGTTTATCAGTGGATGTTGATAAAATGTTTAATTTTTACTTTTTTTTTTTCCCCCTCTACAAAGAAACAGCTCAGCTTCCTAATCTACTTGCCTGCCAATTAAATGTTTTATTATAAAAAACAGATTTATAGTGAAGTCAACTTATATAAAAAATGACATTTTAACCAATATGCTCAATACACTTAGGCAGTTTTTTAAATTGTCATTGCTGCAGGTTTAGATAAAAATTTCTCTCTTTCAGACCAAAATCATTTTCATTTACCAATCTTACAGTGAGTGAGGTCAAAATTTTATATTTGTGTCAGTATTGTCTATTATATTATCTGGGAAAATGAGTGGAAGATGGTATCAGAAATGAAACATTGTGTTTTCATTGTATTAAGAATAAGAAGAAAATTAAGATAGATTTTTTAAAAGAAAATTTTATTTAACTATAGAACATCTTATTAGAAAACAGGAAGTACCTAATGGAGGGAATTTTTAGAGATACAGACCTTGATTGAGTGATAGATATATCTTTGTAAAAGTCAAGTTCTGATACTGGTTTGGTCAGTTCTTAATCAGACACCGATCTGGGGCGGGAGAGAAAGATGTCTGAATGGGATGGCTTTGGTTAACATTGCCCAAGGCCGGGATTCAGATTAGGTTTAAAGAATAAAGGTTGCAAAGCCTAAGTAACAACACTGAATCAGTGAGGTACTGGCCCAAAATTCAGGATTAAACAAAAATTAGATTCTTATTAGTTATCAAATGCGAATTTCTTTGTTTTGTGAAAATGTAATTGCTTTGGCCCTTATTTAAGCAAAACAAGGAAGGATTTTAAATTATCAATGACCAACTTAGCTGGCTCCCTGGAATGACATACTTTACATGATTCATATATATTTCAGCATCATTATTATTTTATAAATGCCATTTGGTAACAAAAAATACATCAGTGCTAGAAATTTACTGTGTCCTAAAATAATAATCGTATAATTGCTTTAATCTATTATCTAGGCACTAATATTGTTTTTCAGCATTACAAAAAAATTTTTAATGACTGGAGATTGATTTGTTAGTGCTAAGCTATTTCAGCGAAAAACCTGACTGAACGGAAACCACCGAAGTGCAGCAGAGGGCAGACTTTCCTCTAATTTATTTGAATTAATTTCTTCTTCAGCTTTTTATACACCTTCTATATATAGTAGAAAGCATCACCAAAGAATTTCTTTACAAAAGATTCTCATTATTGGAAAAGACTTGAAAGCATTAGGCTTCCATTTTAAATAATTCAATAATTCGGTCTGTGTCCACCTGCAATGGAAAATTTTGCTAATATGAACATTTCTGAGAAATTGTGAACCAAATGCTTTTTCTCGGTACGCTATCTTCATGATATAGAAATTCAATCATAAAACCTCTTCAAGAGGAGTAATGAAAGTTTAGAAATAGTAGTTAGGTGAAAAAAAAAGTACTTCCTTGTGAAATAAAAATATGAAGAAACTAGAAAAATTAGTAATAATTTTATGGGAGAATAAATAATTATCTTTTTTTATTGCGTTACATGATAGTAAAGCTTTGTTTTTTTGTACTTATTCAAGGGAAACAAAGACAATCCAATCATGCTGGTAAGACTAGTCCTGAGATATTGGCTGTGAAGCCACATTGTCAAGTGGAGACCTCAGTGGCCAGTATTTTGAATTCCTAGATGAGTTAAGCAAGAGAGTGGCTGTTTTTTTGTGTTTTTTCTTCTTTATTTTTTTTCTTTATTTTTTTTCTTTTTTCCCAGGAGTGGCTGGTTTTGACTATTGACTAGCAATCAAAACAACTTCCATCTTCATATCAATCCCTTTCCAAAATTACCCATCAATTAATTTTGAACATTTGTAGATTCATGGTGAAACTACACTAATACTGGATATTAGAGTTAGTGATATGTATTCCTTTGCCAGAAATGAACAGGAAAGGTGAAGCCAGCAATATGATTTGTTATTGTTTGTAACCTAGAAATTTCTTCCCAAGAAAAAATTTTTCTTCCACTACAGAGTCTGTAAGTTATTTTTGTTGTTTTTGTGCTCCTATTCTTTTATACTTAAAAAAAAAAAAAACCCTCTAGTTTGGTTTTAAAACCACTACTATAGTTAGGTAAGATAATAGTCTCTTCTTCAAATCAAGACTTGGGATAACTATTATAATTTGACTATTATAATTAATAACTATAACTATTATAATTAATTCAGCAATTGGATGCAAGTTGTTTAATTACTTTCTCCTCAGTTAATTTATTTTGAGGCTTATGTGGCAATTTCACAATCAAATGGGAGCCACTTAAATAGTCACATGTATGGAGCACTACTCTGAGCTTAGCACTGACTAGTTTAGAAAACATCACCTCCAGAGCTCAGGAGGAGGAGATTTCTCCTGCATGCCCTGGGCCTAATCTTACTAAACTTCTCCATTCCCCACATCCCTTTGGTCAGCCCACGGGTGTTTGCTGAGTGGCTCCTAGTACTCCACATAGTACCAGAGCTTTGGGGAATATAGGAAAGACTGTAAATATTGCCTTTAAGGAGCTTAGCAAGACAGGATTAATAGATTCGAAACAACAGGATGGAACAACAGAGTGTACTACTCCCTTGCGTTCAGTCCTGAGGCACTGATCAAAAGGAGCACAAGCGTGGGGGCCAGGGCGGGAATCACCGTTGGCTGCCCAGTCAGGGTGGGCCACGGAGCAGATTCATGCACCTGTGCAATTCCTTGAGCACTTACTATCTGCGAGATGCTGCACTGGGTGCTTTTTTCTATATTCTTTCCATTTAATACTAAAAAGTCTATGCCCCAAATGGTTTTATTCCCCATTTTATTGATGAAGAAACCAGTGCTTAGAAAGGTTAAATGATGTGCCCAGGGCCCTAGGCAGCTGAACTACAAATTAATCAGTCTATGCTCTGTATCCCCTGCCAGACTGAACAGAGGAGTATTAAAATCCCCTCTTGGCCCTGCCTGTCCAAGAAAACGTTTACAGTGCTCCCTGCTCTGAGCTTCCTTAAGTACCTGACATGCATTCCTCACTGTGCCCACAATCACTGCTGTATTTCCCTCTGTGTCTAGCCAAGTGCTTTGCCCCTACAGATCGGTCAGCTATTTTGTGAATGAATGAATCACTTTCCTGGCTGCTGATTTCCCGTTCCTACTCCCTAAAATATTGCGCAGCACGGAGTGGTTAATCTCACCTCACTATTCCATTTGGATCCAATACTTAATTAGGATTTCTTTCTATGTATATACGAGACGCACATCTTAAGAAGGAGAACAGTTAAATTAAGGAAATGTTTCCTTTAAACCGAGAGTTACTAGATGAACTATTTAAGTCATATACTCCCCTTTGGGAATGGAGCAGAGGACAGGTTGGTTTCCTGAAATAATCATTGCTATGGTCATAATCAGACCATTTATTTGGACAGGACATTCCCTGAATTGGCCTAGTCAAGTCCAGGCAGAAAATGAAATTGCAATTTCATCAGCTTTCTAAAGTTAATAGCTCTGTTTTATAATTTACTGAAGTTAATGGGATAAATTTTTAAAGCAGTATGCAGTTCCCAGTGATGTTAATGGGAGTTGTGTGGCTAAATCCCTATGCATTATTTGAAAGTCCATTTCAGTGGTACCTCACAGCCCTCCTTCTGAAGGAATCGTTGTATCTGTTTTGTTGGTGATGGTGCTATTTATCTTTTCTTTAGAGAAATGCTAAAGACTAAAACGGTCAGTCATATTGCTAAAATTAAGATTGACAAACAAAACCAATCTAAATTAATTTCGATGTGGCTTTGGATCTGCTCTTTATTTTAAACTGCACAACATCAATCGGATGCCAGAGTTCATAATGTCATTTACCTTTATGCCAGTAATTAACATCGTGCCTGTTGTTTTTAGATGCCAATGTGAACGTCATCTACATCTGCTCCCATCATATGAATGACGAGTTAATGCTGTATTACGGTAAAATCCTAAGTCTGCAAGCAGCTGTCAAATCAGGGAACCTTGAGGACAGAAGTGACCTGCAGCACAGGTTCAAAATTATCACCCCTGAAGCTGTAAACATATTCCCTGTGAGTTTGTCTTCTAATTACTACGGCTTCAGGGATGCAGTAAAATTAAATTGGAAATTTTATAACTTGCAACGCTCTGGTACACATCAGTGAAATATTATTGCAAGTTTTAACAGCTTTCCTGATTAGACTACTAGTTGGACTGTAGGAAATAAATATCCCAGTTTAACTTCCAGACTTAGTTGAGCTAGCCCTACCCAGTTTCTCTGTAACTGAAGCCTAATTGCAGTTATCGGGTGGTACCGTCAAGGGGGTGAATTTATAACACGTACCGTTCTTTTTTCTTAATTTTGTATGGAGGACACCAAGGCAGGGAAAGGCCGGGCCTGTCCACAGTCACAAAGCTAGTTAGGGACAGAGTCTGGATGAGGCCTCTGTTTTCTGATTTCTACACAGGTATTCCTTGTTACTCCACGGTAGTTTTTCCTTGGGGAAATTTTGCCTGATTTACTATTTCACATGGTTCATAATGAACAATGTTCAGTTTTTATTTAAATGTGTACTGACTTCTAGTGGTTGGCACGAGTACTGATTGGAATCCCATTCCTAGACAAGAGCCTTTGAGAAATTCATGGAACCATGAGGGCAGCATTCTAGAATAAGGCAGCACAAAAGATGACTTGAAATGAATATTTCTACATTTTAACAAGGATTTAAACTTTCCATGTTAAACAACCAACATTTTAATCCCTGATGGACTGTGCAACTTTTAGGAAAATTTTTTTTGTATGATTAAAGATTCTGAATGTGCTGATAAAGATAGCTCTCTCCATTCACAGGTGAGATGCACCAAAGTCAATTCTCTAGTACAAGAGAAACTGCATACTTTACATAGGAAGCGTCTGGGTGTTGGTTTACTACCCATTAACACTTTAGATATACCATGATTTGCCATAAAATGAGGGGGGAGGGGGAAGGAGATGGGACCTGAGAAAAGGCCTGCCAGGGCTGGGGAGGGCTGCTATAACATTTCTATTTTGCTGGTATACTCAGTGAATTGTCATCAGGGTTTATTCTCTTCTACAAAGATGAAGATTTTATTTTTTCATACCTGGGCACCTCAGTATTACTCCAAAGGCCCTTTGCTGAGCTGTTTCATTGGCACCATTGGCTGTGAAAGAGGAAGGCAAGGCCATGGACTGGGGAAGCAAGAGAAAGGACGGGTGACAAATCATCGCCACTTACTTATATTCTTAGGAACCTTCCAATATCCTCCACCAATGCAAAAATATCTTCGGTACTTCCTAACTGTTCCTTGGCCTCAGTGGCATAGTTACTGCAGACATTAGAAAGCAAGGAAGAGAAAGAACTGTAATTAGTGTTTAGTTAAATTCCTGATTTTCTCCAGTCCAAAACTTGAGCTAATACCTGCTAGCTTGCTAGTAAGGAGTCTCTGCACATTTGAAATGCTCATTTACAAGGTTTAGAATGGGGAAAGGGGCACTAGATTTAGGAGAAGGAAAGTAAGCAAACTAACAGTTACCAAATGCTTAGCATGCATTCGAGCCTCAGAACAATGCACAAGAGAGAAATTATCAATCTCCCTTTATGGCTGAGGAAAACAAGACCCATTCTCTAGTCCAAGGTTACTAGTAGGACCAGAGTGTGAACTAAAATCAGTCTACCCCAGTCTATCAGGAATTGGAATGACTGCTTTGCTCCTGGGTGATCTTGTGGCCTTGGGCAAGGCCCTTTGTGTCTCTGGTCATCTGCTCTTCATCTACAAAATGAGGTGAAAGATTAGATAATTTCAAAGTCCTCTCCAACTCTGTAATCCTATTGCCTGAGAAATCTAAATTTACCCTTGCCAGTCCACTCTTCAACTCCCAGGCAGGAGATTGGCAGTTAACATTCACAGATGCACTGACTTACAGCCATAGTAGGTTTGCATCTTTTGGCGTAAAAACTAGTAGGCAACGTCTTAAGTACTTGATACTTCTCATAGTTTAGCTTTAAATTATTTGAGTAATTAATAATCACTCATAGGCAATCAACTTTTTAAAATTCAAAAATTAAATTCTCACTTTCAAGTCAGTTCCTGCTCATGTTTAGCCATTTTGCTTCATTTCTTTTTAATGGATTTGAGAGATTGTATCAGTGCTGATTTTCATTTAAATGAATGGCTCTGAGGAGATTTTTTAAAGCGTGCCAAAAATCTGTTTGTACATTTCTCCAAGTTACTGTATGTTCCTTGAGTTTGTAATGGTAAAATGTGTTATTATAAAAGTCAACATGTCAATTTTTGGACATTTTAATGTTTATGAAGACATTCTAAACAACTACCTTTTGTCTCAGGTCAAAAAAAAAAAAATCAGTGGTGATAAATGTAACCATAATGCAATGGAAGTAGGAACATTTTGGATTTTTTGTCATCTGTGTTAATCCACTGCCTGGATTTCGATGATACTGATTTGCTCCAAATGGTCCAACAAGACCTGTGGTCAGTAATGTGTCCTCTGCCCTCACTCACACATCCGAATCTTTATTAAACTCGTATTGAACACAATGCTGTGGTACCATCTTGCCTAAAGAATAAGGCATGCCCACAGTTGACGATAATTCAGAGCTGGTTAAAAAAACAATAAGCACACACACACACACACACACACATTGGGGTAGAGTATTTGCCAGTAGAAATAAGCAAACCTAGAGGAGACAGAAATCCATCCTGGCTGGAAAAGTGCTCAGAACTTTAAAGTTAAGTTCTATTGCTGCATCTGTCATCCCTCTTCACATCCCATAAACCCACTGGAACTTCACTACTCACTCTACGAAATGGGGAAATTTTGGCAGCCATGGCGCACCAACTGTGTTAACTGGGTTTGGATCCTGCCTCAGCTGTTTACTAGCTGTGTGACTTTGGGCAAATCACTTGAGCCTCAATACCCTCATCTCCCAAATAGGGACTGTTAAGTGATACAGTGTTGTGTGGATCAAATGAGAGCACACATGTCAAAGGCTTTGACCTTGTGAACTTACCATGAGAGGATTGCCGCCTTGGAATGCTCTTCTAGTGCCCTGAAAAGCCCACCATGGACATCATAACTCAAGTCACCAGTTCTCCTGGACAGTTAATTTTTTTATGTTTCCTCATTGGGATAATTTGTGGGAACAGGAAAAGAGTGAAGCGGGAAAGGCAGTGACCAACCGGATGGGAAACACACACTCACCAAGTGCTGTCACTAGCCATTGTCAAATGGAACATTGTGTTTCCTAGAACTGCTTTCTCAGAAGGATGTTTTAAAAATGGATTTAAACTTATGGTACAAAAGGCACATTGCATAGATCTAAGGAGCTTAGAATAGAACACCTAATCTGGAGGAAGGGGCCAATAGGGTAAAACGTATAAATCTTCTCGGGAAGCTCTGTTTTTTGCCTTTTGTTGTCGTGGTAGAATATATATAATATAAAATTTACCATTTTAACCATTGTTAAGTGTACAGTTCAGTGGCGTTAGTGTTATACATTCACACTATTGTACAACTATCACCACTATCCATTTCCAGAACTTTTCATCATCCCAAGAAGAAACTCTGTACCCGTTAAGCAATAAGTCCAAAAGAGCTCTGGTTTTAAAGGGAAAGTTATTTCAGAGCTATAAGGTCCCCGGAGACTTTTCTAATCCAACCCCCATTTGAATATGGGGAACTGATACTCAGAAAGGTCAAGTTTTCTAAGTCACCTAGCAAGGTACGAATTCAGGCGGGACTGAAATCCAGGGGCTGCCCCAGTCCACTTCTCTTTCTTCCATGCTTAGAAGCTACTATGGTCTCCAACAATTTGCAAACTGATGCATCTGACATTCCTTGAAACAGTTACTCAGCATTTCTCCACATTTTTATGCTGAATTGAGTAATTTCTCACTAAAATGGGGGGGGAGAGGGCAAGTAGGCACTAGTTTATAAAATCCCTTGAACTCCCGTAAGACTCAGGTACTTTTATGTTATATTACTTGCATGATGGCATTTTAAGGACTTTATTTTAAAAAGAGAGTTTTCTCTGTAATAATAATCACTACCATTTATTATCAACTCAATGCCATGCATCATGCTAGGTATTTTACATTCAAAATCCTGTTTTAAAAGCCTTAGAGCAACCCAGCAAATGGATATTTTGATTCTCATTTAACAGATGGAGAAACTTAGGCTCAGGGGGTCTAAGTCACTTGCCCAAATTCATGTAGCTTATAAATGATAGAGTTGGATTCAAAACCAGGTCTATTTGACTCCAAAGCTCCAGCACTTTCCTGTATACCATGCTTCCCTCTTCTCTAGAGGAAGCGAAACAGTCTTGGGTTCTTGTATTCTATCCCTGGGTACTGTCTTTCTCATGCCCATCTTCACCCGATAAAATCCTACCTGTCCTTCAGAGTTCACCTCAACCCCAACCTCTTTCAGAATCACAATACTAGCTAACATTCAGCGAGTGCTTTTTATGCACAAAGCACTATTATAAGTGCTTTACATGCATTATCTCATTGAATCCTCACAACATCCCTGTGAGATGAATACTATTATTATACCCATTTCACAGATTAGGAAACTGGAGTGCAAAGAGAATGCATAATTTGCCTTTTCAGCTCTCTCCATCAGTGTGTGGCCTCTGCCTCTCTCTCCGTGCCTCTGAGGCACTCTGTATCTCCTCGTGGCCCTTATCCGCTTTGTGTCAGCTATGTCCTAACTGTTCTTGTTTGTGTCCCCACTCCTCGAAGGCAGAAACATGGTTGTTTATTAGTTTTGGTGTGTGCTGCCCGTCTGGCTCTGTCCTCTGCCCTTAGTAGACATGCCAGAATTATCTATTTAATTGAATGAGACAGTCACATATATTGCTGAGCTGGGTCTAACTAGTCAAAAAACAAATTTTAAAAGTTTTCATTGGAAAATGAATGTGAGTCTTACCGGAATTTTCAAATATTTTCTATTTGTGAATCCTTCTCAGCGTTGTCGGCTAGACCCATGATAATCACCGTAAAAGGGCGTATGCTCTGAAACAGGCTGCGGTAGAATTTCGGAGAGAAGGTGTCAAGGGCCTTTTTCCTACGGAAGCACTTAAGGAGTTGCTGGAGTAGGACTCTGTATAGCGAAGAATACTGTGGGGCGTTTTTCTTCATTTTTTGTATTGATTTTCCAGACACGTTAGTGTTAAACCATGCCAGAAGTGTTGCAGAGATGGATCGCTATTATCCAAAGGCCGCCAGCCTCTTTTCCTTCTGACAGAAGGATAATTCCACGTGGATCAAATAAATACAGATGTGTAGTAATTAGTTCTATTCCCAGTGAGCCTATTTCCCACACACTAAAGATGTGAGCGATTATGGAACCTCACCCCAACAGCTTTTATCAATTTAAACTGCTAAACAACAGGATAGGTCATAACCCAGCCTGCTATTAATAATGTATTTATTATGTGCAACATTATAAATTGGGTGTACGGACTAGAAAAAGGACATCTTTTAACAAGAATAATATCGTCTTCCCCCAGAAGCATCACATGTGCCTGGCCACTCACCTGATGTACAGTCCCAAGGCGCTGAAAAGAATAAAAAATCTCATCCAAGGAAGGGAGGCCTACATTGTCGGCGGGCTCCTCCACAGAGATGACTTAGCTGTGGCAGATGTGTTAGACGTACCCATCCTGGGCTCAGAGCCTGAGCTAGCTCATCTTTATACCACCAAGTCTGGAAGTAAACGAGTCTTTGACGGTGCCAATGTGCCAGTCCCTCCAGGAATAGGGAACATCTATAATCAGCAACAGGTATGTGGGGTGGACAGTGAAGGTCTCTTCAAATATTTCACATCCTTTTGACCTTGCACAACTTTAGGTCTCCTGGAGCCAGCCCTACCCAGTGAAAATATGTGGAATACTTGAGTTGATTTGAGGGGATCTAGTTCAGGCCTTTGTGTTTTAAGGCAGCCGTCCCCAACCTTTTTGGCACCAGGGACTGGTTTCAGGGAAGACGATTTTCCCACGGACTGGCTGTGGGGGTTGGGGGTATGGTGAGCATTGGGGAGCGGCTGTAAATACAGATAAAGCTTCGCTCCCTCGCCTGCCCAGCTGCTGACCTCCTTCTGTGCCTTGCTGTGCCCTGGGTCCCTAACAGGCCGTGGACAGTCTGGTCTACAGGGGGGCACTGCAGCGGGGGAGTGGGGACTGCGGTTTTAAAGTATGTTCCCGTTGGTCTTGCAGACATTGCTGGAATTCCCAAAATATTTACTCATTTCGGGTTAAGCATCGAAGACTCTGTTGAAATGTATGTATCATTTGGACTAATCTGCTATCGATATTTAATGCCTTAGCGTGGATTAGTTCATCACCATATCGGCTAGCTTAAGAAATATGAGAGTCCATTTTGGCTAAAAGAAGCAGGTTTGGAAAGCTCTGGGGAGTGAGCCTCTCCACCAGGTCAGATTGCAGAGGGCCGCAGACACCCTTGGCTCTGTAAAAAATACTTTGGCTCCTCAAAAAGGGGCCTAAAGGGAAGAGGGAAAAGAGCCCAGAAAGGGGAAGTGAAATGGCTCCAGGAATCAAACTGTTTTTGGTTTGGTTTATACCTTGGACCAGATCTGTGGCTGTGCATTCTTCTAACACATAGTTAGGGCCCAAAATATTTGGAGAAATATATTAGTCATTAGAAGTGTTTTCTGAGTTAGCTCTGGCAGGTGTTCTCCCATTTAACTGCCATCTGTTTTCATAATAAAGGAAATTAAAAGACAAATGGCTGTTAATATTTCTTAACCTCTATTTTAGTACATCACTTGACCTTTGCTCTGAGCCAATCAGAAATTATCCCCTCTACCCACTTCTTGGGAAACCAAAGAACCATGTACATGAGGCAGTCTGTGAGGGGCAATATTTAGGGAATCCCTCCTACTCTCAGCCGCCCAATCATGACGCTCTGCACCCCATAGCTACTGAGCTCAGAAATCAAGCCTCCGACAAATTATACTTCGCAACGATTAGCTTGAAGATACTATTAGCCATTAAATCGCCCGAAAGTGTTTCGTCTTATAAGAGTGTTCTTGGGTAATACGTGAGCTCATGAAGGAAGTTCCTCTTAAAGATACCACAGTCTGGGAAAGGCACAGGCCATTTTAGTAGGAGTGGAAGTCCGGAGAGGCTCCTCTGGAGCTGGTGTGTCATTTCCATTGTCGTTAACTTCCACTGGAATTTGAAGATAACAAGGGAGATTGCTTGACTCTGCTTCCCAGTAGAATATTTGGCTGTTAGACTTACTACAGGTGAAATACATTTTTAAATGATACAGTTTCACATGTGCACATTACACGAAACAATCTGTATATGTGCAACATTTATATTGAATTTTGCCTTCACCTTCACTAAGGAGAAGTCAGGCGATCTTTGCTATGAAATATTTTAGAACTTTATATGTCGATTGTGGTTAAAGGCGTGGGCACATTTAAAACACTGAAATCTCCCTCTACTGCTGGTATTCAGAAGCAGGACTAAAAACCTCCACAAAGACATCCCAGATTTGAGAGATACTGTTTGACCTGTGGTATGTGCAAATTGTATAATGATAAACCAATTTTTAACTGAGTTCTACTCCACTTGTTTGGAAAGCGTATGTCTGAGGTCATCAAGAATTGAAATACTCCATTGAGATTTCTCCAGATAGTGACTACCCTACTTAATCTATCTGAGCGTGTCAGCCTTTTGAATCTGCAGATGGTGATGAATCGATAACGCTGACTTTTTACCGATGTGCATCATAAACTTGAACCTGGCGAAAGAAAGCTGTGATCATTTTAACTTAGGTTAATAAGGATTCCTGACCATCAGTTGGATGTTAGCAATAGTCGTTTTTATACCTCTGCCCTTTACCAATGTAAGATGAATCACAACTAAAAAATTTATTACGTCTTTTGAACAGATAGACTCAAACAGAAAATGATAAATGTTTGGAAATAACATAAAGTCATTTGGTTTATGATTAACTAGTTTTTTTTAAATCTAGCATGAGGACAGTGAGCATTTCCTGTTTTGATCCATAAAGTAACCGTGCGAGTTTTCTTTCTGGCATATGCTCCGTATGAAATATTGACATCTTTGGTTAAATAATCAAAAATGGCAATGCTATTTTAAAGCACTGTTCAATTTTCACTTAAAGATAGCACATAATTCTTTCCAGTGGTACAGCCTTTACAATACTATTGATCTTTTTCATTACCATAGGGGATCCATCAACAGACGCCCATTTATAGAATTCTCAGAAGCAACAAATAATAGGATTTGGAAGAAACAGATAATAATTCTGTTAGTCGTCGAAACCTCCAAATATATAATAAAAAAGGCTATACCAGAACACCTTTCCTTACACTAGCAAAAGAATTTTATCTGATCTCAACAGGCCAAAGACCATTTCTACTTCTGCAAAATGTGATCATAATATGGCAAAATATGATTAAATATAGAATCTGTCTTCTCAATACATTAGAGAAAGAGGGATGCAACTTTGGAAGGTACATTGAAAAACCTTCCTAGGCTGTGTTCATCACAATATGGTGTGAAGGCCAGAGTATTTGTCATTTAAACACCCAAATTATCCACAGAAACTACTTGATAATTAGGTTGCTAAGATAATTTCATTTTACCCCAAAGTAAAAAACCCATCATTGTATGGCTATTTTGATGTCTCTTCCACATTGCTCTATAGTATAGCACCCCCAGGAAGATTTGCTGGATAGGCACAACTCCAGAGAGCAGATTGTGCCTTTAATCAAAATAATTTTAATGTTACAGCTGCAGAACTGTAACTCTTGAACAGAACTATAAATCTTGAGTTAAAAAAAATTTTTTTTAAATCCATTTGGTGGGCAAAGAGAACTCGTCAAAAGAGAAGAGAATAGGAATGTTGCGGAGACTTTCTTAAATTCAGGAGACGCAGCCAACCACAGCATGGGAAGTCCCAGGAGACAGAACGCTTGGTGTTATTTTGTTGCTTTCTGGGAAGTATAGACTGGAAAGTTTGATGAGAAGACAAGACAAAAAAATCATTCTGTGACCTAATGAGTTATTTTTCTCCAAGGCTCTACCAAGACAGTATTATTTATAATTAAGCCGTCTTGCTGTGGACTTTTATCTGATTCAAACTCACACCAAATGGCTTATTGACTGCAAGGAAAGTGGCTTCTCTTGCTCCTCTTCCGCCTTCTTTCTCCAGCTCCCTCTGCTCCACCTCTCTGCGGTTTGGGAAGGGCAGCACAGCGGAGAGGCAATCAGCGTGGGTTTTCGAGTCAAAGCAATGGGTGAAATTCCTGCTCTACCACTCAGTGCTGTGTGATCATGGACAAGTTATTTGACTTAGCCAAGCCTTGGCTTATTTATATATAAAATAGAACTAATAATGATGCCTACCTCATAAGCTTATTGTATTAAATGAGAAAATTCATGTGAAGAGCTTACATGAGCCAAAGGCATGGTTCCTCCTGAGAGCTCAGTAATGTTAGATGTTGTTAGCATCATCTTTGTCATAATTATTTTGATGTTAGAACTTGGACTACTATTCTGTTCCTTCAACTTCTATGTTTTTGAGCCCAATTCTTGAGGAAATGTTGTTTCGAATAAAATGTAGGATAGGTGTGTATTCCAGAAAGGTTGCTTCCATGAGTATTTTATCTCCTTTATCTGTTTTGTTCTGTAATATACTTATTCATATCACATATATAATAAATTTGGCCAATTCACCAGCCAAACAAATGTATTGCATTGTATGTTAATGATGAAAAAATTGAATGCTTTATATAACATTTAAAAGCTCAACAAAGTTCCAAACAGTTAAAGTTTTCAAGACTATGAAAAGTTATAGTGTTGAACTTCAGCCCCCAGTGTCTTGAAACTATAAAAAAATCAGTGGAAGAGTCAATAAGTAAATGCATAATTCTCTGAAAAAGAAAGAAAACGGTGTCAAGATTCAATTAGAGATGTTCAGGGATTCTTTCTTTTGTTTTCAAAAGCCAGAAAAATGACAATTTTGGAATTTCTCATAAATAAGA
This sequence comes from Avahi laniger, assembly GCA_963575035.1. Taxonomy (NCBI): domain Eukaryota; kingdom Metazoa; phylum Chordata; class Mammalia; order Primates; family Indriidae; genus Avahi; species Avahi laniger. The sequence continues at coordinate 39,276 of CAUYSK010125584.1, forward strand.
CTATATTTTTAAACATGTCTCTGGTCCCATTTGTTAATGGTTTCTTCACATTATATATACATCACTTAAAACCTTTAATCTGTCTAAATAACTAGAAGGTAACTGAATGAACAGACCATTTAAAGTAAAGACATGTAAGAAGTACAACTAAGTTAAGACAATAAAAAGGAATCCCAAGAAATTAGCTATGTTTAACGTTTCTGTCTCTTCGGCCCCACAGATGCTAGAACAGCTGAGTCAGCTGATAGCCGATCACCTGCAAATCCATCGCTGGCTCTTTAAAATGAACTATGAGTTCCGAGGAAATGGGACTGCATTTTGTGACATTCCTTGCTACCTAAAGTGCTACGAGTGGGTGCTAAAGGAGAGTAACAGATACGGCCCCGAAGACTGGAGGAAGAAATGGGCACAAGTGAGTATTCAATGGTGACTTCAGCTCCCAGTGTCTGTGAACAGTTAGGAGATGGAGCAAAAGGCTCAGCTGAGAGATGACAGTACTTTCCTCTAGACTCAGCTCTGTCACCTGCCAGCAGTGCCTTTTGGGGCTTTAGTCCTCATACACAAAATGAATGGAATTGACTAGGTCATTTTAAGTATTTCTTCTTTGGGCTTTAAACGTCTTTATTCACTTCCTCGAATTGATTATGATAATTAGGAAGTAATTTTTTCATCATATTCAGGTAACATTACAAATCTCATCACTTGCCCTAAGTGGGCCCTAACATCTGGTGTTATCAAGCTATCTGTATTTTATTATGAGAGAGAAATTCTATTAGTGAACGGTCGTCACCTGGACGCTAATGTATAGCTAATGTATAGCATTCCGTCAGCAGTCATGTGTTTTGAAGACAATTCAAGGAAATTTATGCAACTGCTGGTCCCTGGGAGAGGCTGAGAAAATAGTGCATCCCAGCCAGGGAATGTCCCAGCAAAAGCTGAGCTGTGGGTAAGAAGTCTTAGCATTTGAGGAGACATGTATAGATTTTTCCGTGTGCATTGGTGGAGAGATGAATTGTACAATCTCTCAGTCTATTCCAAATTTGCTTAATAATTAATTTTATATGGTTTAATATATAAATTAAACCTGCCATTCTAAAAGTTGTCCCGTTTTGCATCCAGAGACCTAGATTTGCCTGGTTTCTCTTAATCCCAAATCTCCATTTTGGCTGTCCAACTGGTTAGAGGATAACCGATTAGGAAAATTCAGACGCAAATTCGCTTAACTGGTCCCTTCCCTACCGGCACCCATAGCGGTGGGCTGTGCAAAGTGATTTGCATGTGCTTTGAGCATCCCACTATAGGAGTGTATGAATCAAGACACAAGTGGCAGGAAGGGAGGGGCACACTAGAGGAAACCTCATTATTCTTGGGAAAGTGAGATGATGAATAAATGCAGAAAACAGTGAGGAGAGAGAGTTCCCTTTGACAAATGCGACTGTTCTCCCCATGATCCATTCTGGGCTTTTTTCCCTCCTCCATCAGGAGATGGCCTAAACGCAGTCCCTGTCATGGCCAGCTTTTTACATATTATTTAAAGGAGACCAAAATGAATCACTCTTCTAGAAAAAAGTAAAACAAAGAAAATGTATTTAATTTTGAGACCCGTAGAGGTTTCCCTTATGTTGTTTTTGAACCGGATTTTATTTCACATTATATAGAGTTTTCTTTTCAAAGCAAAACTATTGAGATTAAACCATTAAAAAGTAGGACTTTTTAATTTAAAAAACAAATGTTAGTGTGTAAAGTGTTCGCTGACCTCAATATTTCGAACCAATAATTTTTAAAGAATTTCTCTGATACTAGACTCTGATAAACTTGAAATATCTTAAGTTAAAAAAAAGTTTTAAATACTGATATCTGGCTGAATTATATTTAGAAGTCTCACATTATTTAATTTCAGTTATTTTAAACTATACCATTTTAAATTGGCACCACATATATTTGGCACTGTTGTTAATGTTATTAAATGTGAAACCCTTGAATAATTAATAGTCTCTCTAAATCATTTTTTAAAATTTAACGAGGAAAAAATAATTATTCAGAAATCTTTTTACAATCTGAGGGCTGTGCTTAGCCATGGTGTGGTGAGAAGTCAAAAATAAAAATTAAGCGGTTCTGAAAAGGTTTTTTTTGTTTGTTGTTGTTGTCGTAGGAGACTATTGACATTCTTTTGCCTTCAAAGTGAAATCATATTCGAAGTGGAGGTGAACTGCAATCTCCATTGAGTGTAGCTATTGCAAATTTAGGATTAGTAGTTTCCTTTGTTCCAGAAGACCACGGTAATGGTGCACACTTAGACATCAAAGCATTACTTTATAAGCACAGGCATGTTTTAATGTCCTATTACAGTTTGTAGACCTGTTTCTTTTGATAATGAAGATGTTGTATCATCAAGCCTAGCCTGCTACACACAAAACATATGCTGGCAGGTTATTAAAAATTTCAGCTTCTTGATGAAAGACTATCCTGCAGGCTAAGAGTCCAGAGAAAGACTCCATTCTGGGAGAATTATTAGAAATGAGAATATGACTGTAAGCACTAAATTATGTTAATCCTTACAAATAGCATCATTTGCATAGCAGTTTATGACACGATACCATGATTTTTCTCATTGGTGTGTTGGAGGCAACAGATTAAAAACAGTGCTGTTTATGGGAGTTTGAACCGTTTTGAGATTCTCTTACCTCTTATGCAGATACTGGTTTTAGACGTAGACTCCAATGTCTAATATAAAGAGCATCTCTTTTTCCATCTCTCTAATTTAGAACCGGAGTTATTTGGCTAGTTGCGGCGGAGATTTAAAACAAAGTCATGGAGTCAACAGGTGCTGAAAAGCTATAGTCACGTTTTAAAAAATCAGTAAAGACATGTAGATGATTTTAGGAAAAGCAGAATGCTATGCGACGGCCACAGTGAAATGAGTGCTACCTCTTTCATTTTTTCTGCGTGGCTCGGTACCAAGCCTTTTCTCTTCATCCCACCAGCTAACAAAACCTACTTTCCCAAACGGGTTCCAGCAAGCTCATTCGCTTAAGTAGTCAATGATTGTTAAGGTTTAATGAATCCACGCACTTGCACACACTGCGAACTCCCCATTCCCCAGTTGGGGGTATTTATTTTCATTTAGTCAGAATAAAGGCTCAAACAAAGGAAGGCGCACTTGTAGGGAAGCAGCCTTCCTGGGCACATTCACCTAAGACAGTGTAGGGAGATACAGGTAGACATTTACTGTGGTACCAGTCGTTCTTGTGGCTTTTTTTTTTTTTTTAAGGCAGAGTCTCACCCTGTCTCCCAGGCTAGAGTGCAGTGGTGCGATTATAGCTCACTGCAGCCTCGAACTCCTGGGCTCAAACGATCCTACTGCTTTAGGATCTGGAACTAAGGCACACACCTCCATGCCTGCCTAGGACTACAGGCACAGGCCACCATGCCCGGCTAATATTTTTACTCTTTTTGTAGAGACTGGGTCTCACTATTGCCCCAGAGTGGTCTCTAACTCCTGGCTTCAAGTGATCCCTCCGCCTTGGCCTCCCAAAGTGCTGGGGTTACAGGTGTGAGTCACCACATCCAGCCTTTTCTTGTTTTTAAAGGGTAAATCTTCCCTTCCTCAATTCCTGGGACATTGGGTTAGTGACAGTGATGCTACTGGTGACGCTGGTGACACTACTGGTGATGCTACTGGCGATGCAAGAGAAGACCTTTATAGAGCAGTTCCTCTGTGTAAAGAGCTAAGTTAGTTTAGGGTTTCTCTGTGCAGCCCTTGTTTGTCCCTATGTTACCCTGGAGAGTCTGGGATGTGGAGGGCTTGGCATCACTATTTTATCACTTAATGAGAAATTGAGCTGGCTCTTGAATGTTCCTATTAAATATTGCTATCTTAGCCCTTGCAAGAGCAGTTTTCCCTTTACTTGTACTTTCGTTTACTTTGTTAGACATTTGATATTAATTCAGGGATCACCTAAGGGGGAAGAAACACTAATTCGAGGGACCTAAGCCTAGAAAAGTTAGAATAAACCACAGTTGTTGTTTTGTCTCCTTGTAGAGCTAAGTCAACAAACAAAATACACTATTATTACAAAAGAGAACCCTCAACCAATTCATGCCTTAAAACTCCACATCCATGTCCACTGGGAAGACTTCCATCCATCCTGAATGCCTTGTAACTGGTCATGGGAGCCATTGTAGGAGGGCTGAGCTTGGGGTCTTGTATGAATTCATTAGGTATTTATTAGGTGATCCCAAAGAGCTGTTGCCTTATAACTACATAATTTTTAGAAAATTTAAAAGATAACATAAGAGGATTAAAGAAATATTTAACCAGGGCCGGGCGCGGTGGCTCACGCCTGTAATCCTAGCACTCTGGGAGGCCGAGGTGGGCGGATCGTTCTGAGCTCAGGAGTTCGAGACCAGCCTGAGCAAGAGCGAGACCCCGTCTCTACCCAAAATAGAAAGAAATTAAT